>VCRD01003212.1:46907-66181 GCA_006783055.1 Trinorchestia longiramus
TTGTTGCTTGGTTTGTGTCTCTGTGACGCTCTTAAGGATTTAGATTGGAGAAAATTTGGTAGAATACACATATATTGTAAGCATTGTATTGTGGATACCAAAGGCACATCGTTCAATGTGGAAACTCCTTCGCAAAGCCGCGTCCACTGGCAGACCAATCAAAAAAATTCAGTCAAAAAAGGGAATTTTTCATGTGTGGGTTTACTAGTTAAAGAAGAATTCACAGTTGCTATGCAACGCAACTTAATTTTATGAAGTAATATCTGGTGTACTCAGATATCAAACCAGGAATTCTTACCTAGAGGAGGACTTCGAAAGACCAGAGATTATTGGGGCACCAAAAACAAGAAAAATGGAGTATTCGGATCCCGTGCGCCCGAAGATTACGTGGGAAAAAGACTGAAATATTTTATAGAGACATTTGTGCATAAATTTACGGGAAACGTTCGAAAACAGACATAATTTTGCAAGTAGAAAACATTTTTTTGTATTAGTTGAAACAGGCATTTGAACTAAGAATGACTTAAAATCAGCTAGTGTGAAAAAGAGTACAAGTACTGTTTGCCTTTCTGTTTCTTGCCAATAAATGTATTAACTGGGAGAGTTTTAACTGTCTCTACATTCGAACGCTGGATGTGCTTTAAGTTTTATTCAGTGTTTGTCTGCTGAGTGATCCCAGTTTGTGGAGGATCTCAACAAAAGTAACCAGTTTATCGAACACATTAAATTGTCCACTTTATAACAGACAAAGTAGCAAATAGTAATATTACATGTATTAATTCTTCAATAAAATACGGGAATTCAACTTGTAAAATCTATAGTGTATGAACTAGACCAGGTAGTATGTGAACTACACCAGATAGTGTGTGAACTACACCAGGTAGTGCAAAAACTAGGCCAGATAGTATGGGAACTACACCAGGTAGTATGTGAACTAGATCAGGTAGTATGGGAACTACACCAAGTAGTATGTGAACTACACCAGGTAGTATGGGAACTAGACCAGGCAGTATAGGAACTACACCAGGTAGTATGTGAACTAGACCAGGTAGTATGGAAACTAGACCAGGTAGTGTAAAAACTACACCAGGTAGTACGTGAATTAAATCAGGTAGTATGTGAACTAAAGCAGGTAGTACCAGAACTAGACCAGAAAGTATGTTAACTAGACCAAGTCGTATATTAACTGGATTGTGTAGTCATACTTGTGTAATTACTGAACTGTACATTTGTGACCACGAAGCTACTTATATCAGTATGCTAGGTAGGACTCATGATGTTTGGACTTGTTTTGGTGTTTGTGCAACAGTGCAAAGTTACTTTGTGATTGTGTAGTCCACCACTGCTTTGCTATATACCCCGTCAGTCAGACGTACGAACCCCTCTACTCCGTAACATATTTAGTACTATTACAAGATCCTAAATATGGAGCAGTAAATTGGTGCAAAATGATTTTATATTTCTCTGTTGTAATAATTCTGCAACTAATATTATTGACTGGCACATTATCTTAGCCTTTAATTCATTGCCAAGTTATCCACTGTCTTGGATTCTTTGCAAGACTTCCCTCACTGTAAAGTTGAAGCCCTAAGAGAAGTTTAAAGAAAATGTGAGTAACTTGAGACTTTAACCTTCCAAAGTTCGCTCATCTTGACGAAGCTCAAACGCAGAAAGTTCGAGTATTTCATTGAACGAAGAGGCGTTCAAGAGTGAGAGCTCGCCTTCGTGCATCGCATGTATCAGGTGGTAACGAAAGTTCAATCCGTTTTTTTAGTTGAAACTGTAGGGCATCATTAGACCTATCTACATATACAGGGTGTCCCAAAAAAACGATACCCAAATTTCAAGGGCTGTAATTCAGAAACTGTTAAACTCACAAGAAATTAAAAAGTTATATTTTGTTTCTTAACATTTTTTCCATCTCTGTACAAAATTTCAGAAGAATTGACCCAACCGTTTTCTTTAAGCAGTATTTTTAGTGACCGATACTGAAAACCTGTTTGCACACTTTAGTTAAACTTCGAATTTTATGATATTATAACCATATTTTTTATAACTTTCAATCGTTTATTAAATGGAAAATACCATTGAAACAAAAAACAACCGAAATGTTCCTCCTATTGTTCGTTTCCTTCGGTGTGTCCGTTTCTCTTAATGCACAGTTGCATTCGCCTCCTCATTCCCGCCATCACTCTTCTAACGAGAGCATCATCCCCTTGCAGCAAATTGGCCTCATTTTCAATTCTTTGCTTGAGTTAGTCGGTATCGCGCAGTGGAGAGCTATAAACCTCACTCTTTAGATGTCTCCAAAGGAAAAAATCACACGGTGTCAAATCAGGTGATCTGAGGGGCCATTCGATACAATGATTCAAGGCGATAATGCGATTGCCGAATAGCTCATTCAGTTTTTCCCTTACAGCAACAGTTCTATGAGCAAGATCACCGTCCTGAATCCAACAGGTTCGATTGATACTGTTTCCATGTGTTTCTCAAAATCTTAAAATGATCCTGTTATTTATTAGATCAAGGTATTCAACTCCATTTAATTTTTTGTTGTAAAAATAAGGACCGATGACATGTCCATTGCCACAAAGTCCCATCCACACAGACACTTTCTCTCTCGAAATTCCTTCGTCAAAGTTGAAACTAGAAGGTTGGTTCTTCGGTGCATATTTGCGAACGTTGTGATTATTTACTTTGCCATTCAAATGAAAAGCGGCCTCATCGCCAACCACAATGTCGTTCACAAACCGAACATTTCTTTGCGAAAACCATTGAGCAAAATTCAGCCGCCGAGGAAAATCGTTATCAAAGAGTTTGTTTCGCACATGCATCTTGTAAGGATGCCACTTCAAATCCAAAGTTATAATTCTGTTGAATGTAGATTTAGTAACATCTAATCCACTTTTTCTTGCAGAGATTGGCGGATTTTCTGTAAGTGCTCCTTGAACAATTCGAACATTTTCTTCTGATCGCTCCGTTCTTTTCCGTCCTGATCGACCTTTGTTGAGATTCAGGCTTGTTCCTTCAGTTCTGTACTTAGTAACATTTCTCCAAATAGTCATTTTTGTTGGAGACTAGCTTTCAGGAAAATGCTCTTGAAATGATTGAATGACCTGTTGGAAAATTTTTCGCTTGAAAATACTTCTCAACGATTAATGTTCTTTGTTCTTTTGTGAGTTGCATAATGAGGAGGTTCTTCGATCGGTAAAAACCTTGAATAGTTTAAGATCACGCTTTCGTATCCATACGTAATTCAACTTACTAGTTGAAGCCGTATCAATGATACCAAAGCCTAAGAAAACAAAATGTGACTTTCTAATATTTGTAACTTTAATAGTTTTTGAATTACAGCCCTTGAAAATTGGGTATCTTTTTTTTGGAACACCCTATATAATAGACTATATATCTCCATCTCTCTCTCTCTCTCTCTGTATTTGTGTGTGTCCGTCCCATTACTTCCTATCTATTACTGAAAAAAAATTATTGAACTGAAATATGAGCGGGTGTGCATGTAATATAAGTATTGCATTGCCGATACCAAATGCCCCGATCACTATAAAATATTCAATTTTTTCCGTTCTAAGTTTTCTTCTATTACACGGTCATGTTATCGGTAGATATGAGACAGAATGGAAGTTCTGTATACATTCATGAAAAATATTCAGATTCTGATAGTCCCACCGGAAAAACTGAAAACTGTATTTCATTTCATAGATCCTTAATTTAATCACTTTTAAACAAAGACATTTCATGCCGCAGGTACTATCTGGGCCATGTTATCGGTAGGTAAGATGCAAAACGGTTGTTCTGAATGAAATTAATACAAAGTATTCATTTCAAACGCAATAATTCGTTCTTAATCTTTGATGTATTCACCTTTATAATAATTTTAAATTAGTTAAATCTAAATCGTGAAATTTCCACGGGAACCGTCTAGTTTACTTATAAATGACACATGTGTAGCTATTGAAATCACTACAATAATATTCATTCTCGATGGTTTGGTTACGATTATTGTACTAAATAATCATTGTTGACCCAAATGTACACTCCAAGTAGAGAACACAGTTGGCATATTTTACTATATGAATTTCAGAAGGACAAAACAGCAATATCAGCAGCAAGATCCCTCACAGATACTTATAGAAATAACGTGGTGAATGAAAAAACCTGTAGAAGATGGTTTCACGTTTCAAAAAGGATGACTTCAGTCTAAAGGACGAACCAAGAAAAGGACGCTCCAACGAACTCAATTTTGAGGAATTGCAGGCTGTCATTGATGAAGACCCACCGCTGCAACTAGAGAACTGAACGAGCAATTTTATGTGAGCCATGTGACCATACATCGGGAAATGATAAGACCTGAACTCTTTGCCGAGTTTTCGAGTTGTACTTTGATTTCCCTGTCATTGCTGGTCGTCGACAAGCGTGAAGTCTTGTCTCAGTTTTCTAAATGGACAAAGGTTTATTAATTCATTCTCATGTGCTAACGAAGTCGCTGCCTTGAGCATGGTTGCAGTACACTTTGAGGTGTACAGGACGCTGGTACATATTTCATGAAGGAAGTAAAAAAGTAGAAGCCCTAATATGCTACGCCCATTAACTCATCATTATTATTTGAATGACTTAGTTTAGTACCACAAATGTTGTAATCCTTTCTCATTGCATTGGAAATGTAAAACACGATCATTTCTATCATTACCTATACAGTTTAATTTCATTGTATCGAATTTATGAACATAACTAGATGATTTCTGTCATTCCTTCAAAAGTTAAATTGCATTCTATGGAAGAAAATGTTCATTTCTATCAATAATAATAAAGCTCGATTTCATTTTGTGACGTATACACAACCTGATCATTTTAATCTTCCTAATAAAGTAGGACAAAAATTCCCCTCTTCCAAGACTGTGGAAAAGATCATCTGTACGCACCCTTGCATCTTCCTCAGTTCTGCTGTCACTTGAAAAATTTGTGGAGTTTACTGGAAGTTTCTGCAGGTAGAAAAGATTCCCTAGGCATATCCGTCAATAAGCAGCCCGCTCCAAACTTTGTCAGCCTAAATTTTGAAGGAAAACTTTTTAGAAATGGCTTCCGCTCTAAGTCGCTGGGCTTCGCACAAAGTTCATTCGGTATTGGGGTCTGTTACATGGAAGTCATTTGGTCATGTCAGGGACAAGTTTTAGAATTGCAGCCATGTTTTTAATACTTTCTGAACGACTTCTAGCAACACATGTCAGCCTGTAACTCTCGATTAAGAGAAACATGTGCTATGTTTTTACGTATATCGTAAAAAAGTATTTAACTTCCACATACTATGATGCACCTTTGATTGATCTACTTATCACGTGATGTTTCCTACAATACCGAACAAAGCTTCATATTTTTAATTTATTATAATTACAATCAATTCAAGCAACATTTTTTCGAAAAATTTATTGTCATTTGAGACAATATAGAGTGAATTTAACGAACCATTTTATGAACAGTAGGGAACATTAACACCACGAATTTAAAATATGGTTTGCTAAATCGTTCTGAACAAATGCTTGATGTACGTTATTTTCTTATTGTCCATGGAAGTGAAGAAGCATATTCACTGACTGAGCTGTAGACTAATATATGAACCTAGCATTGAGTTTCTCTATGAACAGCAAAGTAGTACGAAAACATGGGCCTAGCATGACGTACAAAAACAGCAAGGCATCAGTAACGAGAAAACTGGAAAGCCTTTTCTTCCATAAACGCCTCTTTTCATTGGTAACCTCCTCGCCCTAACAGAAAATGGAAGATCATTTAGTCAAGAGAGAAGTAACTATTTTCTTTTCCAGCTAACATCCCGAGTCCAGCTCCAGCATCCCATGTCCAGCTCCAGCATCCCATGTCCAGCTCCAGCATCTTGCGATCATCTTGTGCATAATCCGACAAAGGTGTAACTTCAATAATAGAATTCAATCGTAACAACGAAGACTCTTTGAACACGACTCACTAATCACTAGAATTTTCATTGTTTTTTAGAATTCAAAGCTCATTTACGGGGATCCAATTCCACAAAATTTCTTGCACTTGAAGCTCCACAATTTCCGCCGAGACTAACTGAACTCTTGAGATTTTCTCGGAGTCAGAAATGTGACTCCAGGAGTCTGGATTGACTCCTGATGAAGGAAACCTGAAATTAAACACAAGAAAACATTTGTGATTTCACCGCAGTTAATTCCAGAGCCCAATCAACTTGGGGAATTCTTAGGTGCTTTCTGCTAAACTAGTTGCAAGTTGGTCAATGGCTTCATATGTGGAAATGAAGGTAAATTGTTCTTTTTCAAATGAATTAATATAAATGTACAACAGCTGTAACATCATACATTGTGGGCACTGAAATCATTCCTAAGTTTTAAAGTGATTGTCGTGACTGCAATCCCTCCGACAGCTGTAAAATGATTGTTGCAACTGCAGTCCCACCAACAGCTGTAAAATGATTGTTGCAACTGCAGTCCCTCCAACAGCTGTAAAATGATTGTTGCAACTGCAGTCCCTCCAACAGCTGTAAAATGATTGTTGCAACGGCAGTCCCTCCAACAGCTGTAAAATGATTGTTGCAACTGCAGTCCCTCCAACAGCTGTAAAATGATTGTTGCAACGGCAGTCCCTCCAACAGCTGTGTGAATGTACTCCTGAAAATGGGTCAAAATCACTGTTCAATTGCTACCATTTTCACGTTTTCTGCAGTGGAGATTAAAGTATTATAGATAAATGTATATGTGGCTGAGAGGATTAGACATTAACAATTTGAATTCTTTCTTCTGAGAACAAATCCACGTAATTTCAAACAATATTTTTAACGAGGCAAGTAACAGTTAAGTTAAGTACCCGCATGTTTTATTCTTTACAATTTTATTCAGAATATTCGTTATGATTTTAGGTTGATTCTTCAAAGCCATAGTTTCAGTTTAAAATTGGGCACACGTGGTATTATTCCATGAAGCTCAGAATTATTTCGATTTTTCGGATAAATGTCAATTCAAGCAAGCTTTAACACTAGTTTCAGAATCGCGAAAAGTTACTCGGGTACAACGCAGAGAATATTATTCAAATGCCAGACTCCACGCGCTCGTTCTTATTGAAATAATCCAGCATGAATTAATTGAATGCCTGACCTTGCATCATATTATCTTTCTTCAATAAGACTATTGAACTTGACTTTCAGTTTATTTTCCAATTATGCTCAATTCGATTTCATTTCCACGAAACGTATGTATATAATATCCCTTTGTATTTTTGAACGCGAAAACAATTAGTCAGAAGACAACGTAATTCTCTGTGGAATTCATACGGAAAGTATACGGTCCGAATTAATCTGTAAATTACACGGCACGCAAAGGCGACCCAGCGGAAGAAAATTCCTTGGAGACTCAAAGGCTTTGAATAATTAGTTAAGGGAAGCCCAGTAATATTGGTTTCAGGACTTTTGTTACTGGACTGGCTTTAAGGGTCATTGCAGTGACGCAACAAATGCTCAATGAACTGTAAATTTTTGCTGAGTAACTGTAAATATTGCTGAGTAACTCCGGATGTTGCTGAGTAACTGTAAATATTGCTGAGTAACTCTGGATGTTGCTGAGTAACTGTAAATATTGCTGAGTAACTCCGGATGTTGTTGAGTAACCGTAAATATTGTTGAGTATTTCTAGATGTTGGTAAGTAACTGTAAATATTGCTGAATATCTCTAGATGTTAATGAGTGACTGTAAATATTGCTGAGTAGCTCTAGATGTCCATGAGTTACTGTATATATTGCTCAGTAAATCTAGACGTTGTTGAGTAACTATGAATATTACTGAGTAAGTCTAGATGTTGTTGAATAACTGTAAATATTGTTGATCATCTCTAGATGTTCATGAGTAACTGTAAATATTGCTCAGTAACTCTAGAAGTTGTTGATTATCTGTGAATATTGCTGAGTAACTCTAGATGTTGGTGAGTAACTGTAAATATTGCTGAGTAACTATAGATGTTGATGAGTAACTGTGAATATTGTTGCGTCTCTGTAAATGATATTGAGTCATTGTGAGTGTAGTTGAGTAACTGTAAGTATTGTTGAGTAACTGTAAATATTTTTTTAACTACAAACGTATTTCAAATAATCGTAAAAGTAACTGTATTGAAAAAAAGTCGTATTCACTAACATGGAAATGTTAGTCAATTTATCAAAAGTGCAAAATTAATTCATCAGAAAAGTACTCAAATGAATCAAAAAAGTACTCAATAAATTATTCAAAGAAGTACTTAAATTTAACCAAGGATTGTTAAGTAAATTGACTCGATACGTACTCCAATTTATCAGAAAATTCTAACCATATTCATCAGAGAAATTCTCAATAAATTTTTCAGATGACTATTAAATTCATCAGAAGTGAGTTAAATAAATTTGATCCATTTATCAAAGAAGTTCTGAATTAGAATAAAAAATTAATACACCAGGAATGTGACAGAATTATAACCCGTCATATATTTAACAAAAGTTAAAATAAAAGTAATTGAAACATTTTTATCCTGTTTGTTGAATAAACCAACAGTTGAATCAATTTGAAGGTCTATCTTCAAGAGAAATATTTTTTTGAGAAAAATGCTTAAGGGAAACAAATGAAATAGAAAATTAAAAGGTGCATGGTGCGTTCTGGACAAATACTCCCAACAATGGGCATTTTTTCCATTGAATGCGTGATATATTTTGAGGAGAAATTTTAGTCTAAGATACAACAAATCACATTTCCTGGAAATTTCTCATATTTTACCCATTGAATTAAAATTTCGGTCCGTATGCTACAAGTACCATGGTTGTTATACTTCATTAATATATTACTTCGCAATAAACTACAACTCGTATTGATTTAAAGTGCTTGTTTTGCTTGAAGGAAACCTTTTCACTACGCTGTTCATTCATTTTGTTCCAAAATGTTGATTCGATGATATCGTTAACCTATAATTTAAAATATTCAGACAATACTTAAAAAAATAATCGTATAATACATTACTGAGAGGAAAGCCTAATTTAATTCACAGTAATGGAATCCTGCTGCTCATTTCAATACATATTTTCTTCACTATAGTTACCTCATTTCGTGAGCGCAATCAGCATAAGTAAAGACGCAGAAGCCCTTCACATGCCAGAGTAAATTTCCTCTCCCAATATTATTCCTACGGGATCAAAGCCACGGTTTCGAGGACGGAGGAGTTGCAGGATCCAGCTCACTTTAACGCACATAGAAACTGCACAAGTCAAATTACCTTATTCGTTAATATTAGTGTATATAATTCAAGCAATCATTGCATGACTCTAAAATAACTTAAGCATACAGAACATAAGAATGTAAAACTTCTTCATGTACTTTCAGATGAAAATGGAAGACTAAATAAAAATCGTAATACTTTAAGCGACTATTCCCATCCTGCAGCTTGCCACTCGAGGTGCAGGATCATAGGAGCGCTATATGAGTGCGGTGGTGGTCAGTGCCACCAGGAAAGAGCTGAAGAAAAGAGTTTGGTACAGAGTGTACCAGAAAAAGGAAGTAAAATGGAAAGAGACAGTAGGAGACGAAAAAAGTGCAATGCGCATAATTAAGTGGTCATGGGGGTTTTTATTTAGGGTTTGGGTTTGAGTATAATAGTGTGATGATAAAAACATCGTTGACTTGGTCTCCTGCGTCGCAAGCAGGAGAAAATCGAGTGCTGCGTTGAGACTCGATCAAGCAACACACCACTCGACTACTGCAGCAATTTTTTTTAGCCTGTTTCATGTCGTGGATTCAGAAAGAAGTTTTTTATTGCATTTCCCAAACGATGTCGCGTTCAGGTCTTCTTTTGAGTCGTTTTTACATTGTTCTGCTGTTAAAGTTAGATTTAAATACTATTGCTACTACACTCTGATCAGAAATGCATTTCACAAGATTTACATATGTTTTCCACAAGCTGTGAAGTCTCCGTAGAATTCAAACCTACTCGAGTTAGGACAGATACTTTGAGCTTCTTTCAATAACCTTTTGTTTGGATAAACATATGATCTTATGAATGGCTACAATTTTGTTTCAGGATTTTGTATTATTACTCTAGGTTTTGTTATTCTGCTTACATTGATTCTACAGCTGTAAGAAATTTGTTTTAATTTTTAAAAATCAGGTCACAATCAGGTTACTTATAATTAAAATCTACTGTATCATTAAAAATATAAAGATTAGGCTTGACTTGAATTAATACGAATGTAAATTAAATTACGCATGTGTGTTCATATGTTCTTAAATACTACAGTAGTGAGAAGTTTCCCTCAGTAGACAAAGGGTTCAAATTGACTGCAATAGCTGCCAAATCTACTCCCTATTTGTTAATTCATCATTTATCTATTTTTTCAGTTCAGTGGCAGGGTGTCAATCTCAACATTCCAGTCTATGACTTAGTTCACATTAATATTACTGTCACTGTGATCATGTAGCATGCAACAGGACAGACTCACTCAGACAAATAGCATGTAAGAAATAATCTTTCAGAACGGGTGGCGTATAGCAATCAAATGGAATTAAGCAACAATTAGCAGCAGCCATTGCAAGGCATGAATGGGGCGATGAAAATTTATGTATTGGTGTGATGAGCAATGTTGACGGTTGAGGTAATTAGTTACTGCAACCATAGTTGACTTTTGGAGCAAATGTGTTCAAAAGCAACTCTTTGGTAATTCATGAAATAAATTTAGGGCTGAGTGACGGGTTTATGACTCAAATTCAACTTCAGATTGATTTTTAACTTCTCTGTCAAAATTTGGACCACCAAATGAATTCAGAATGATAGCGCCACCAAATGAAGTCCTAGCATTATAGATGTAAATGTAACGAAACGACCTGTGACTTGAGACGGCTTTTAAATGAATATTTCCCAACTCATATTGCCTGCAGATAGCTAAATTTAAATAGAAATTAACTAGCTCTGTATTAACTAGCTCTGGAAGTTTAAATGGAAATTGTGTGGATTTACATTTACCTCCCACAAGTACTGGGCTTGATCACTCGCCAATATCTCACCTGGACATGTCCCCCCGTGACGGCGGCTTGGATAGCAAAACTTTGACGGAAATATTTTCTCGTGCCCTCAAGCCAACGAGTAAGTTTCAAGAATAACACAATAGGGTACGATTCGGAGGTAAGTATGGAGGAAATTCAGCTCTAATATTGGTATGCAACTTACGATTTGGAAGAACAAAGTAGAGAAGAAATCTAGTTTAATGAATGGTATACAGAGGTGGTATACGAATGGTATTCGTAGGTGAAAGATAGGGAAAAATTTGCTTTGAGAACGGTTTAAAGAGAACAAGTTGGAAATTAGATATAGAGAAGGAATTCAGCTTTGAGAATTGTATAAAATGAACCATAAAGAGGGTTCATGTTATGGAATGTACAATTAAGAGGGACCACATATGAAAAATTGAGTTTTAAGCATTAATACGATTATCAACAAATAGGATCGTTGGATCACGAAATAATTACAAGATGTTTAATTACCCACTTTTGTAGATGACAAATATTGTTATCAGGTTCATCTTAAAATATTGAGTCATCAAACTTTTTGAAGCTAAGTGATAAGCAAGCGGTGATTCTTTCTCGAGAGCCAATAGAAATTCTTGAAGCTGATGAACGACGAATGAAATTGAAGACACACCTCATTTTCAACCTGTTGATTGTTCCAATCCATGATTTCGACTTCGTGATGAAATAAGATGAGATATTTCGAATATTATTATGCATAAAAGAGATCTAAAAAACATGAAAAATGCCTTTATAGTTAAATTTAGCCAACACTAGACAAGCTCACTTTTCCAATGATTTTAACAGAGAAATCAAAAGTTATGTGAAAGATTTTATACACACTTCAATAATTTTTTTCTAACATTTTTTAAAATTCTGTCTACCTATGGTGAAGAAGTCGTCCAGGACAAAGTAATTGTCAAGATTTTGCGTTTTCTTCAAAAAACTCTTGTTATAAATTATTATAATTCTCTCATGCCTTTGTTAATCAAAGGAAAGCTAGCAAGTCATCGAATTAAAAACAACACAAGGCTTACCTGCTGTTGTTGACTCGACCCTACCACCCAAACCCCACGACTGGAACCTGGGACCCGAACCTATCACCCAAACTTACAACCAGAACCTACCACCCTAACCTACAACCGAAATCTACCACCCTAACCTGAGACCAGAACCTAACACCCTAACCTACAACCGGAACCTAGAACCCGAATCTACCATCCAAATCTACAACCGGAACCTACTACCCTAACCTAAGACCGGAACCTGGCACTCTAACCTACGACTGGAACCTACTACTCTAATCTAGGACCGGAACCTAGGACCAGAACCTACCACCCTAACCTACGACCGGAACTAAGGACCGAAACTTACGACTGGAGAATACTACCCTAACTTACGACTCAATTCGACCCGCACCTACGAACTGAACAGAAAACAGACACCCTCCATTGTCGTACTGCATCACCCACTCAGCTTCTTTGTAGCCCCGAACATCATACGTGGGTCTGGCGATAGCTAATTTTGCTGTCAGAATCGTAGATTGAAACACTATTTTATTTTCCAGACATTTTATTCGTATAGTTTTGTGCACTTGAAACCAGCGGTCTGGGATGTGGATTCGAGCCAGTTACCCGAGCATTCGTGCATTAGTATTGGTAGTGCAAAATGCTGACGCTTGCACAACTGTTGTTCCTGAATTATGACATTTTTTTAGCTGGTGCTGTTTACTCGAACCAGCTGTTTCCTCGACACCCATAACTAACAGCTAGCGTGGGGTAATAGTAGAGAAGCATTCAGCTGGTGACGGGTTCACATCAGAAGAGGAAACAGCTGGTGAGTGGTTCACATCGATTAAATAAACAGCTGGTGAGTGGTTCATATCAGAGGAGGAAACAGCTGGTGAGGGGCTCATTGTTTGTTTGAAGCACTGAAACAAACAGCTGGTGAGGGATTTTTAGTCTATGAGCAAACATCTGCTGAGAAATTTATACCAGCAAGAGTTTTGGGACTCACTATGTCTGAAACAACTACTGAGAAATTTATACCAGCAAGAGTTTTGGGACTCACTATGTCTGAAACAACTACTGAGAAATTTATACCAGCAAGAGTTTTGGGACTCACTATGTCTGAAACAACTACTGAGAAATTAATACCAGCAAGAGTTTTGGGACTCACTATGTCTGAAACAACTAGCTGCTGCCACAAAGAATGTTTTAAGAGATAACTCTAAGAAGTCCACCGGCACCACCTACACTCATCACTTCCACAACACATCAGTGATACCTGAGTAGACATTGTAATAGTACTAGACAGTTCCCGTGAAAATTTTACGGTTTAGATTTGACCTATTTAAATTATTATAGAGACGAATCTATTAAAGATTTGCAATAAATTATTGTGTTTTAAATGAATATTTTTCATGAATATATACAAAACTTGTATTGTGTACCTCTTACGTCGATAATATGACCTAGATAATATGCGTATGAATTCCACGATTTAAAAAAAAAGAAAATTTATATAATAAAAAATATTTTTCTGTGTTACCCGCGGTTCTGTCAGAAATTATAATCCTACTGGAGTCGTTAAATAAATGGTTAATATTGTAATTAATAGGGAGTTTTGATTGAGAGAGAAATTTATTTTCAATTTTTTTTTTCAGTAATACACATAAAATAGTAGAGTAATGTAGTAGGTATGGCACTCCTATTTTTCAACGTCCAGCAGCTACTGCTCATAATTATTTTGATATATGGTGTTCATATGTGACCATTGATCATATTAATAGTTCCATTAGATCGAAATATAATTAACACCTCAATTGAAAACACTGGTGCACTTAAAACTTTTCCAACACGCACCAAATTCAGTTGAATGCTCGACACATTCATAAACCTTTCATAAAATTACTACACATTCATGAAAATTTTACATGTAAAGTAAAATTAAACACTTGATATAAAATTTATTCAGCAGTTTAATGTCAGATTAAAGATGAATCCAAATTGCATTTGTAGATTAGATAGTTAAATATTTGTTGTAAAATCCGTAGAGTTTTATGTAAAGTCAGCTCGAGATATATATATTCGTTGTAAAGTCTGTATACTTTATTGATTTGTATTCGGTACACTAAAGAGAAACAAGTAATAATGATGCTAATGATAGCAAGTATAGTTCCCTACACTACACACTCTATAGTTCGGGCAGAAATTCCATTGTTTAAAAATAATATAATTAGGGATTTTCGACCTGTGGTATAGTTTCATTCGATTTTAATAATTTGAAATTATTATACATATATACGAAGGTAGGAAAGATTTACGACGAGTTATTGTTTTTGAATTAATATTGTTCATAAATACTTACAAAACTTTCAGTCTGGATCTTATCTACCGATAACATAGTCTGTGTAGAAGAAGGAGGCTAATAACGGGGAAAATTATTTTATTATATAGTAATCCGGTGGCTTTAGTATCCACAATACAGTGCTTGTAATACATGTATACCCGTTTTGATTTCAATTCAGTAATTTTCCTTCAATAATAGATAGGAAGAAATGGGACGGACATAAACAGATAAATAAGGATGGAGATACACTGTCTATAATATAAACTAGACAGTTCCCGTGGAAATTCCACGATTTAGATTTAACTAATTTGTAATTATTATATAGTTAAATGCATTAAAGACTTACGACGAATTAATGGGTTTTAAATGAATACTTTTCATTAACATATACAGAACTTCCATTCTGTATCTTATCTACCGATAACATGGCCGTGTTAGAGAAGAAAGTTAATAACAGAAAAATGGCGAGTTTTATAGTGATCCAGTGCCTTGTATCCACAATACAATGCTTGTAATACATGCATACCAGTTCTGATTTCAGTTCAATAATTTTTCTTCAGTAATAGATAGGAAGTAATGGGACGGGCACACACAGATACAGAGAGATGGAGATACATTGTCGATTATATATGTAAATAGAAAAAATCTAATATGATACTGCATAAAATTGAACAGAGTAGGAAAAAATGTTCTGCAGCGTATCATAAGTTACCTGCCGTAATGTTCCAAGTAATTAAAGTTAACTTTGTATGTTTTAAGCCCAATGGTAGCTAGAGTTACCTACAGCTAAAAATAATCACATCATTTGTCTTGCCTCTATTGCATTTTTTGTTTCAAAATCTGCCTGCAACTTTTTGTCATTTCAAAACTTCGAACGCTCTTAAAAAAAATACAAATGCTTTCAACTAATTAATCATGTTGAAATTAATATACAATGAATACAGGTACATTCTAAGTTTTTTCGATTATACCTTCGTTTTAATATCCAAATATTAGCCTAAATCTCATTTAGACCATTTGCCTACATTTTTTCGTCGTTATATTACATGGAAATGTAATGTTTACTTTTTTCCTTTTTCTTTATCAATTTTATAATCGAATGGATAGAATTAATGACGATCGTTGCTGCCACCACCTGCGGAGATAAGAGGCAAGGGCTGCTTCTTGAGTGAACTCACCGCCTTTGAATGCTGATCAAAGAAAGGGATGATCAAAGGCTTAAGACTCGCTTTCAACAATGCAAACCACTAACCCAAAGCCGCCGCTGACGTCATCACCGGGAACGCGTTCAAATCTACATAATGGTGCGTTAACAACGAATAGAAATTTTGTGCTAGCCAGACGTCTGTACGTTCATAAATCACACTGCAATTTTTTACACATTGCGTTTGCAGTCCGCACGTATGAGTGTAGAATTACTGTGGGAATTTGTGATGTTGATATTACTCGATTATGTAGAGTTGAGACTACTACCTATCTGTCATTATTAATGTGTAATTATCTAATAATTTAGAGTGCTTATATTATTCACCGTAAATATTATTCCCCGGTTACTCGTGTTTAAAAATTGCGTCTCAATTTTCACCCAAACTTTTTCTTTCGAAATTATCCAAAAAGGAAACTATGGTGTATTCTCTGCTTACAAAACATCACAATTTAATTTTTCAACATTATTTGAGTTATACTTTTCTATCGGTTTCCAAAAGTTCAAACCTAAGAAGTACATGTAATAAACTGTTGAACTAATATATCCTTTACATAAAGAATTAATTCCCACTTAATGACAGGCATAGAGTGGCGACACACTGCGTGGTATGTGTATTGCACTGCATTGTTTTCTGTCTGCTCGCTGATTCGCTCATTTTACAGTGGCGGCTTGCAGAATGGTATTGCAATGGGACGGTGTTTGAAACGTAAGTTACTCACTACTTGCTCTTGAAGAAACATTGAGTTAAACTTTATGGTGTACCGCTATCACGCAACGATTGTACACGCCTAAAGTCGCAATGCCAAAATTATTTATAACGGTCTATCAGTGTTCGATGAGTATCTCATTGGAACAAAATATTTTATCATTGCCGAAAGCCTTTAGAAACATGTGATGTAACCACTTTAGGATTGTGTTGAGAGCCTAGAGTACAGCTAGACGCTCACCAAGCTCATAGAAACGCCCCTACAAATATCTACTCTAAGTTACAGCAGAGAGGATGGAAATTTTTGCTTAGAACATCTTCACTATTTTATTAGTAAGTGCTCAGTATTAGAGATTGAAGATCTAATGTATCTCTACTGTAAATACGATTGAAAATAAAGCTTCTCCCTATTGCGGGCAAACAAACAAACAAGACAAACAACTTTATTTCCAATCAAGTACACAGTACATAGACATTAGTACATTGGTTTTTCAAATTCTTAAGGTTAACATTCTTAGAGTAAGGATGATGGTGAGCTCCATGCGACGATCCTGGGATGTGTCCATGGGCGGGGAGTTGAGTTGAGGGCTTACCGATAAGTGCGAGCTCACGACGCGAAACGAGAAACAGCTCGTATTCATTGCTGGGTTTCGAAACCGCGGTCTATCTGCCCGAAGCAGAGACCTGATACTAAACACAGGCCGCAGACCACTCGACCACGGTGGCTGCTACTAAGAGATAGAGATACTAATATCAAAATATATCAAACTTGCTTCTCCATAATTATATTACTGTTTTTAGCATTTTCAATGTATTATATTTTAATGTATTGTAACTATTTGGTGTTTCCGAGCACTTCTGCCCCAACATATGTACGTTAACAATAAATGTGTTTTTTTAAATCCGCCGTGGATAACTAGCGTTGTAGTCCGCTAAAAGATCAGGGACACGAAAGTCGAAACAGTCTCTAAATGAATTATCCATATGGGTCTTGCACAATCCCCGCAGAAGTTGATTACGCTATGTATAATGAAGTACTCAGGATTTAATTGTAATAAATTTATCGTTAACAAATTCTCTTCCTATTATGTATTTTACTAATATTTAAAGTCACTCTTTCTGCTAATTGTAGTTTAAACAAAAACTCAACCTACCATCCGGCCTGGCACTACATGGACTAGTTTTTGAGACCCAAATAGATACGACATTGAAGAAAAAGTTAATGTAATGCTCCCTGCCACTCTAGTTTTTACTTTTGCCTAGTAGCGACTAGAAGATGCAGGTTGTACGTGCAGTACCGATTCATCAGTTTATGTATGGCACTGTGATTTACAATTTATCTGCCTTGGAAGTTAGTTGTTTTATTTAAATTATTAGAAACCTTTCTTAACTTTGTATATTTATTAATAGATTATGTATAAGTGAGAAATTGATAAAAATAGCTGACTGATTGCATTTAATGAGTAATACATTGCTCATGATTTTATTGCTGGAAATTTCATCTCTAGTTAATGCTCTTCCCAGCCTTTGAGGAACATTTGAAATCATTCAAAACAATATTGAAGTTCAAAATAAAATTTTTTTTCCAGATTGTTGAATTTGTGCAAAAACTCAACCTACTTCTGGAGAGGAGTTTGCATGGATAACTGTTCAAAACCTGAATAAATGCAAGAAAAGAATTCTCAGAAAAGCAGCATCAAATGTCATAAGACTGTCAAGCCATACTTGTTGACTAAATCTTGCAATACTATTATGTAATAATCAAACAACTTTTTCTTTGGCTAAATTTTTCAAAGATAATGTATGTGATTTTCATTGCTTATCTTAGCAGTTTTGTTAATGGCACAATTAAAAATAGACAATTCTAATGAGTGAATGGAATTTGTTGTGCTGTTTTTTGATCAGTTTTACTTGATTGAATTTTGTTTGAAAATTTGGGCTAGTTTATTGTGCTTACTCTTGAAATAGAAAGACCAGGTCTTTTGAGTTTCATGTTGCCTGTTTCTGCCTTCAGAGAGACCTGTATTTTTTATAAGCCTTGCAATTAATTAGGCTAGGCAAGAATACTAAGCTACTTAATCATGCTCAGCATTATTAGCAAACCATGAACCCCTAAATTGTGACACTAAAACCGTAATTGATATTTATAAGCCACTCAATTACTGCAACAAAAGGATAAAAAATTGCTAAATGTCAAGGTTATATTGCAACATGACCACTAAATAATCAAACTGAATTGCTTTAAAATAATTTTATACATTTTATTAAGGGGTTGATTTTAATAAAACAGCTTCACAAACTTTTCATGATAGTGGCATTTGATAAGTGAACTTGAGAAATCATGTATCAATAACACCATTGAATTGATGTATTTACCCTCAATTAACATGTACCATACAGAAACATTGTTGTACATGCTTTATACACTATTTGCTTGTATTTTAAATCATACCAATGGAAATAAAACTATCAGATGTTTAATGCAGTATTTGTTCATTAAATTGTTCATTCCAATTGTTTTTGGTTGCCCTCAGTAATGCTGAAACTCAAGTTATGGTAATCTAGAAATAAATGCTCATTTGTATTTCCTTTTCTACTTTATTGAAGAATGTTCCTCCCAGTATCACACAATTATAAACTGTACTAGATAAATTGACTGCACAAAATGTATGCTACACATGTATTAAATAACTACAGTTGTCATGCAAGGTATGCCACATTTGTATTAAGTAACTACAGTTGTCATGCAAGGTATAACACATATTTATTAAATAACTACAGTTGTCATGCAAGGTATGCCACACTTGTATTAAGTAACTGCAGTTGTCATGCAAGGTATAACACATATTTATTAAATAACTACAGTTGTCATGCAAGGTATAACACATATTTATTAAATAACTACAGTTGTCATGCAAGGTATGCCACACTTGTATTAAAT
>VCRD01003213.1:26246-66175 GCA_006783055.1 Trinorchestia longiramus
GGTGGTGGTGGTCCATGGTGGTGGTGGTGGTCCATGGTGGTGCTCGTGGTGGTCCGTGGTCGTGATCGTGGTGGTGATGGTGGTAATGATACTTTGAGTGCTAACGTATTTAAGTTCTATAATACTGAGTAGCGTTTCAGTGTGTGTTGCATGTAAATGTGTGAAAATCAATATCAGGTTCTGGCATTATAATGAGGACCAAGCTGTAGCATGATATTGAGCCCTGACCGTGTGTGCAGATTGAGAACCCGGTCAAGGTGTTCATCCAGCTGCAGAGGCCTTCAGATAAGACGACGTCAGAGCCACGCCCCTTCGAGTACCTGCCTCTGGACTCAGGTAGGCCTTTTATGTCTTTCAAGCGTCTGAGGCAGTCGTACGGGCCTTTCTCCAGAATACTGGGGCTGGACAACCACTTCCTCGGTGACATGTCGAGCTCAGGGGTCCTAGAGGAGGAGGAGGATTTGAAACGCAAGCTCCCCAGCGTAAGTGTGAGCTTGAGTGGTGGAGGCATCGTCCCCCATGGGGGTAATGAAGAGGAACAACAGGGTGGGGGGAAGAAACCCTATATTGCTGCTCCCCCTCATGACCCAGCCTCAAGACCTTCAAAAGCCTTGAAGAGGCCTGGTGAGGCTTCAGCTTCCTCAACCGGTACCTCATCTGCAGGTTTGTTGAGCCCCACAAGACCTCCGTCTGGGGGATCCCAGTCCAAGTCTCCCACGAGTCACACAAAAATGTCACCCATTTGGTCAGACGTGTCGTCTGCGTGTTACTCTGACGCAGAGCTGCTGGAGGACGTGCTCAGCAACAGCAGCGTCAATGACCTCCTCAGCAGCGTAGGGGGGGAAGGTTGCGCCGTCTACCAAGACTTCGACAACGCAAACGTCTTAAGTTCAGCCTTAGCTCTGACCTCAGCTAACCTCAACACAAACCCAGGGCTCAACACCGCTATCTCTAACACCCTCAACCTCCTGTGCAGCAACCCCTCCCAACCCCAGACCCAGCAGCTGGACACTTTACTGGCCACCACTGCCCCAGCTGCAGGGGGCACTCCCCAGGCTGATGTTCTGTATGGGGATGCATCGTACGCGTCCTGCTACAGCAACCTTGAGTTCGTCATGAACAGAGCACGGGTTGCACAACAGCAGCAGGAGAGCTCTAGCACAATAATGAAGGGAGACAGCCTCATTTGCGGGTCTGTGTTCCCCGCTGTACCGGAAAGAAGTACAGGGCCTAGGGAGGATGACTCTGCTATTTACGGGGTACCGTCTAACCGTCCGGTACATTCTACCAAGATGCAGCTTCTGCAGCACCGTGGTTTCGGTGTGGCTGCTGAGGAGCAGCCGCAGCAGGGTGTGCACGCAACAGTCTCCCTCAAAAGTCCTGCTTTAATTTCACCCATGGATTTGGAAAAGGAAGATGATCTCTTACCTAAGACTGTACTAGACCTGTTCGTCTGATGATTGGTGGCGACTGTCCTGAGTTTCATTCATACTTTGATGTTGTGTTGTGCGCTGAGTGTTACTCCACTCTTAATATTATTGAGTGTGCCTGGCTGTTGTGTGCGTTATTCACGTACTCCTGCCCAGTTACTCAGCTGGGCGGCTGTCATTTCGGCCTTCAAGTTACTCATATACTCACGCATTGTCAGATGGTGAATTACCTGGTCATCCATCACGTGGTGTGGACACGACCGTCTTACAGAGACTGCGAACTTCATTGCAACGAGGCTAGACTCATTCTTTTGTGATGATTTGCAGAAACAGCTGTCTATTTATTTACAAGCGTCAGGTTTGCGTACTAGTTTTATGTTTAGTTGAAAACGATCAATTTATGTTATGAAATTATATTTAATTTTCGAAAGGTGTCTTATTTATTGATTGATATGCGCCTATTTCTGAGAGACACATAATTTCTTGGTGGCAGAATGACTTGAGGTACAGACCAAGTGCTTATACGTGGACACCACGTGGTGTAAAGCTGTGTGGAAACATTGTGAGCTAAATCCTATGAACAAATTGTCCCGTGGCCAGTCGATAACATAAGAATTGAGGCAGAATAACCGTCAACTGTCAAAAGCGTTGGAAAAGAATGCCAGTTTCTACTGACCATCACCTATGGTGTGTTTAGTCACTCGAATTAAGGCTAGTTTTAAGGGTTTTATATGGACGCGCTAGCTACTAACCTTAAATGACATAGCTACTTACTGGTTCTGCATAGTTCTGATGTTTACTAGTTAACTAGGCTCATTATTCGGCGCTAGTTAACTAGGCTCAGTATTCAGCGCTAGTTAACTAGGCTCAGTATTCAGCGCTAGTTAACTAGGCTCAGTATTCAGCGCTAGTTAACTAGGCTCAGTATTCAGCGCTAGTTAACTAGGCTCAGTATTCAGCGCTAGTTAACTAGGCTCATTATTCGGCGCTAGTTAACTGGTCTCAGTATTCAGCGCTAGTTAACTGGTCTCAGTATTCAGCGCTAGTTAACTAGGCTCAGTATTCAGCGCTAGTTAACTAGGCTCATTAAACATGAAGCAATTGAGGTTAGCTTGCGTATATCTTAACGATATAACCAATGCATTCACGATAGTTGTTCAGAACTTGAATGTGTGAGAACCATTTTACTGCAGCTTGTGGTTGTAGTAGGTGTGTTAGTGGTGCTGGTGTGGTGGTGTTGGTGCTGGTGTGTTAGTGGTGCTGGTGTGGTGGTGTTGGTGCTGGTGTGCAAGGTGTGCATGTTGATGCTGTTGTTAAGAGTACTAGAAGGTTCTGAAAGTTTACAGTAAAGTTGTTGAAGTTTGGAAGTTGTAAATACAGAGTTTATGCTATGATGGTGAATGATGTTGCTCGTTCTTACAGCAGAAATTACTGTGCAATAATTTTCTAATAGATATATTGTGTACATACTAGTGGTGAGGGCAGTAGATGTACTCGTCTTGGTTAGTGCAAGAAGAGATGTAACAGATGTACGCTCTGTAGCAGAATAAAGATCTTTTATTGCCTGTGAAATTGTTGCTTGTACAGCGCGTGACATGCCTGTACATACTGTCCAGTGTGTTGGATTTGTGTACACGAACACTAGCTCCGTACTGTAGGGACTGTTTCTAACAGGGCCGGTGTCAAACCTATTAGTCCAAATATACCTACTGGCAGTAAAACTAGTTCCGGCTAGTCTACAACTTGCTGAGCGTAGTGATGGGCTCTAAAGCGTGGCTGTACAGTGGTGGTGCTGTGCATCACTCTGGTGCTTGGCGTGCTGAGTGATGCCGATGCTAAGACTCTCACATTGTCGAGGCCTTGGATCACATGATGCCGTTACGGTGTCCTGAACTCAGCACTTGTTCTGTGTGGCATTTATTTTGAAGTGCCTTGTGTTTATTGTCTAATTTCAGGTGCAGTGTTGTTGTCTTCTTTGTTGTTCTTGTTTTCTGTTTAATATCTATATTTTAATTTTTATATTAAGGAGTTCTTGATGATCGTTCTTGCCATTAGTCCCCAGACTTGACTAGTTACTGTGAGTCATTAAGTCAGCTGTGACTTGCCAGTTGCAAGTCACCTGTATCTATCTAGTCGTCTGCCCTAGTCTCGCCTTGTTCGATAATACTTTCTAGTCTTACCTAGTCACCTAAACTAGTCAGCGTGGTCAGCTTTAATAATTAGTGCGTTCGCAGTTTGTTTTAACGCGTCTAATTAGGTGACTAAGTCTCCCAGGCTCATTAGTCTGAGACCCTTAATCAGAAATTAGGTACTACTATGTATTTCTTTCTAAGTAACTCTCATTAACGTATGAGGTTAATATCTTATTATTCTCAGAAGTCATTTCTAATTGAGCGAAGTTGTCATCTTTCAGTAATCTCACCAATTAATACACGCACTCGTTTTCTCATTAGTTTAATTATCTCATTATGTTAAGATAAATTCTATTCAGCCGAGGCTGTTAACATTTCTGTTGCCTAAGCCCATAATTGCTCATTAGGTTACTGACTGAATTAAACACACTGTTTAGTTCTCATTAATTCAACTAGTCACTTAACATCAGCACTACTCTTGTCTGCTTAGCTAAACTCTTAATTTCTCATATGCCTCGCTCTTGCTTGTTTTGGACAGCCTCGCCAGTTCCTGTCACAAAGACTGAAAGATTAATTGATGGAATTGAAATAATGCTGCATAATCTGCAAAATCTGGTAGCACAAACGGTGGTAGCCTGTCACCAATAGGACAGGAGTTGACAGACTGTTGACGTCACGGCACCTGGTGTGCTGGCAACTGTGATGTTGCCTGACGAAGGCGTGCGTGTTGCCAGCTGCAGCAACGTCGTCATGCGCTGTTCAATCTTCTGAGTTGCATCAGTCTCTGTGTTGCGTTGTGTCCTCTGTGTTGCGTTGTGTCCTCTGGAAGCACTGTAGCGACGTGGAGCATTGGCCTGAACTAGACCTCTCTTTTAAAAACCGTGTTGTACTGCGTGATCATTTTAGGTTTTCAGTCCTGTGCGCTCTGTGACACCTAGAGGTCCACTTGATGTGGGCTGTGCCTCCGGGCTTACATTTTTGCTGTGGTAATTTGAAGTAATCTACGTTTCCTGTGAAGCTGTGCATACAAAGCTCCTGGCTTGAAACGCGTGTGCGCTTTGCATGTCATCAAACAATATCTGTGTGCCAAGGAGATACACGGACTAGTTCTCAAAGCTTGGATGACAAGTGCTGTGCTGGTGTAGTACACGCGTGCTGGTGTAGTACACGCGTGCTTGTGTAGTACACGCGTGCTTGTGTAGTACACGCGTGCTTGTGTAGTACACGCGTGCTGGTGTGCACTCTGGCTGTTCTAACGGCTGCTACAGGATCCATTTCAGCGTCTGCCTAAGTTTTGCTGTGTGCCGCGTATTTTTTATGTATTTTTCGTCTCGTATCAGTACTGTGAGATGGAGTGCCATCATTATTGTGTTGACCATGTCGTATGATTTAATACTATGTGGTATTTTTTAAGTTGGTAAACGATTTTAAAGTTTAGGTACGCCATCGCGCACCACATGCAACGACTGACCTGGTTCGAAATTTTATTCTTAGTGTACATAATGTTTTGCATCGTGTATTAAACATCGTACGTTAGTACGTTAATGGGTGTAAGGTTTGTGTTGTTTTGTACTTCTTATACTCGTAGGAGTGCCGGCTGCCTTCAGTAATGCTAAACCATCTCTATACAGTAAGAGCGTAAGTCAAAAGCGCCATACACGATGTATGAGTAGAATATCGCTGACCTCAGTCATACCATAATTCAGATACATCTTTCCCTTATGCCTCTTCTAGTCGTCCGTTGTGCAGCCATTGCTTCAGTTTCCGCTGGCCCCAATGCCATTATGTTGTGTGACGTCATTACGAGCTCGTGGTTGTCAGCTATGCCTTGCCGACCACGCTGCATCCCTGCCGGATCACATCAAACCTGTTGTACCGTGTTAGTGTCATGGTCGTAACTCATATGAAGTAGGAGCACTGTGTTGTATAGGTCATGGCTGTAACTTACAGTGACTAGTGACGCTGCAGAGAACTATGAGTGCCATATAACAATCTGTGTCTTGACAGTGAGACAAGCATACGTCACATTGCAGTGATGTCTATTCTTCACACCCTGTATACAAGTGGTTGTGTGGAGGCGGCGTTAAGAGATAGGCAGTTTCTCATGCGTCTAGTGTATCAGGCTTAAGTTTGGGTTGTGTAGTGTTACTGTCGAGGTTCACCTTGTTGCTTTGAACTGGAATGTTTTGTAGCGAGACTTGTGCGCAGGTAATGATAATTTTGTGTGCTGTTGCTTTATATTCGGCTCGTATGTTCTGCGTTCTGCCTTTTTTGGTTACGATCTCAAGCAGTTTTCTTCCGTGTATGAATAATTGTTATCATTGTAATAGTAAGATTATCTTTTGTTCTCGAGTACAGCTGGTGTCTAAAAGTGCTTGGTCATTTGATGTAGGAACGACACAACTGGTCACACGTTATTGCAGTGGGGGTAGTGATAGTCATAGTCAGAACGGTCACTGATTCTGAACACATTTGATGTTTTGAACATTTGATGAATATCAGATATTTATCTAGATGATAAACAGATAGCGTGGTGCCTTGTTATCAATACCGTGAATGGAACAAAGCTGTCGAATGTTTGCACGTGCTGCGCTCGGTCACGTGGTTGTCGACGTGCGCGAGGCGGTACGGTGCGTGTTGCTTTTTTATTTACAATAAAAATGACTTTTTGATTGCCGTTCACTTGCCTATCCTCGATCTGAGACGCAGGCAGTATTTACAGCAGCGACTGTACAGGGTGAGCATCGCCTGTTCCTTGTGAACATGTTCTTTCGTTTGGTTCTCTTTCATTCGTTGTTTTCTAGTAATCTTTACTCAATTGTTCCACCCATTCTACTAACTACACCAAGTAATATGTTTTTAGTGCATTATTTAGTTTATTGTTTGTTACATCCCAGTAATGAAGGACCTCTGCTCGTTAATATGACCTGTAACTTCTGTAGTTGTTTTATAGCCTATGCACTGCGGCAATTATTGTTCACTAATTTATGCATCTGTTACTCGCATCCTTGTGAGTTGCAGATGTGACGGACCACTCAATACACTCACTGACTGAACTAGGAATACAATTGTAATAATAATACGCTCACTGACTAAACTAGGAATACAATTATAATAATAATACGCTCACTGACTAAACTAGGAATACAATTATAATAATAATACGCTCACTGACTAAACTAGGAATATAATTATAATAATAATACGCTCACTGACTAAACTAGGAATACAATTATAATAATAATACGCTCACTGACTGAACTAGGAATATAATTATAATAATAATACGCTCACTGACTATCGTAAATTCTGGCGTGTAAAGTTCTTATAAATTACTACTTTTGAGGATTTTAGTACGTAATGAACTTGTTTTAATGATAATTTTTCCTTGCGTTTCTGACAATTTGTATTCTCATTTGATTGAATTAAATTAGTGGTAAAATAATTGTTTGCGATTTTTTTTATAATAATTGCTAATTTTTTGTCTTGATCAGCTCTTACCTTTTTTCACATGCTTTATTCTGAAGTTCCTGTACGTAGACATCAACTAATATGAATAAGTAAGCTCTTATTTCCTGTTCGTTGGGTGTTATGCATCATTTTTTCATGGATATTTTATTGTGTTTCTGTTAATTTTCTAGCTACACAATATATCTGTTCGAGTTTCTTCTGTAGTAATTTTATTTTTGTAACTGTTTACATACAACTTAATCTTGTTATATTAAGTTACTATTCTAACTCCACAATACCTCAATACCCCCCCTCTCTAACTACCCCCCTCTCTAACTCCACAACACTCCCACTCGAACTTCACACTTACTAACAAAGTATTTCTCCACTTGCTACCTACTTGTGACTTCCTTCACACTGCGACACTGTAACACTGCACCCTCACTACTCAGTGTGCCCGTTCCCGTCGTAGTTGACCTTACTAATTGTATTAGTGTGAATTAGAAAGCTAATTTCTTGCTTCATGTGAAATATGATCAGTGTTTTATGTGAAAAATGTGGTGCGCGTGCAACACGCCAACGTGTTGTCTCAGCAGCATGAAATGTTCATGTGTTGTCTACCACTACATATAATACATATATGCACCTACATATGAGTACATGTATACGCATGTCTTGCCCACCGGTGTGTCATTGTGCAGCAGTCTTCTCGTGATCAATGACGCTGTATAGCAATGTTTTATTTATAAACTCGGTTCTTGCATTACTTACGTCGCGTTTTATTAATTTCGGGAGGAATTATCAATGTTTACAAACGATGCTTGTCATGTGCAGTTCCTTTACTTGTCCTTATCTTAATACCTTTCCTTATCCTAGTTTCCTAGGTCCAGAATTTTGTATTTGGTTTGAATCAGTGTTATTTACTCATCTAACCTATTATTTCATGTGTTATTCTTGTTATTTTGATGTATTGTAGCGCAGAAGATTTCCATGCACGTGCTCTCTTCCCAGTGCTGCTGTCACGTGTACCTGTTTTGAGTTCGCTTGTGGCCGAGGCTGTATTACCCCGATCCTGCGAGACTTATTATCCGCAAAATACACCTCTAAATTAACGAAACTAGCAATGAACTAAATTTCTTGCATACTTTAGTGATGTGTACATATACCTTAGGTATGAAACAGACCTCAGAAGTACTCATAATGACCCAGAGTTTTAGCATGCATGTCATATGTGTATTATTTACTTAGATGTGCATGGAGACCCTTTATGTTATGACTATGTTATGGGTGAGCTGATATGCATCACAGCTCACCTTTTCCTGATTGATATTGTTTTTGTGAGTTTCATTTTCTTTTATTTATGTGTGTGTGATGCTGTTTCAACATGCTTTGAGCACCTCATGTGGCAGAATCGCAAATACTGTGTTATGATAATTTTAATATGAAAATATATGAAGTAAAAATGATGCTAGAGACATGTGATGGTGTTTTTCTCGTGATGCTCTTAAAAATCCTAATAATATTAGCAATAGAAATTTCTGTGATAATAGTGAAAGGAATGTGTGTACTAGTGATGTTACGAATGTTTTGTTGCTAATGACACTATCTTCGCAGATCCTGACTACGTGCGTCGTAAGATCGCTCGTCTTGGCAATGCCTCCAACACTCACCACATCGGCCGCTTCATTGCTGAGAACATCACTGGTGAGGTCCTGATGCATCAGCTGCACTCCTGCTCCATGCTAGGCATCAGCTGCATTCCTGCTCCATGCTAGGCATCAGCTGCACTCGTGCTCCATGCTAGGCATCAGCTGCACTCCTGCTCCATGCTAGGCATCAGCTGCACTCATGCTGCATGCTAGGCATCAGCTGCACTCATGCTTCACAGTCTCACTAATAGAGTGCATGCTGCTGACTGCTCTGCATGATCTAGTTATCTGCATCAATATTAAAGTAATAACGTAGTACGTCAATGAATTAATGCAATGCATTACTATGAATACTAGACCTGCTTGTCGCTGTGTACACACTTAGTCTGCTTCAGTGAATTCCAGTCTGTTTTAAATAAAGTCTCATATTTCGGTTTTATATATTTTCATTCTGGATTATTGTGACCATAGTCTGTCCATTATGTGGACTATTTATAGACCTGGCACACGTATAATATACTTTTCAATTGTGACCTTCTTCTTAAAACACAAGACACTGGCACTCCTACAAACTCCTCACTCTCTCAGCCTACCACCTCTGCACTTCACTGCCTCTTCCATATATCGTTGGGCCAATGATAGTCAAGGATATGTGCTTATGTGCATCACCAGCTTGGTCGACTGGTGAGCGAATCTGCTTGCGAGCGGAAAGACCCGGGTTCGAATCCCGCTGCCGACATGGTTGACGCGGCTAGAAATACGGCATGGGACTTGGGTAAACAATCGAATAATTATCGAAGTAATTATCCGACCCAAGAATGGGCCAGAAGGTTCGTTCCTATAGCCTCATTCTATTTTATTCTATTCTATTATAACCATCATGATGATGACTACTAACATTCTTACTTCATACCAGGTTTAGGAGAAGGCATGACTGGTGGAGGGGTGGATGCCCCCAGGCCCATCAGAGTGGCCTCACGCAGCTCCAGGGGAGCAGACAAAGTCAAGATGGAACCTCCAGGTGAGAGTTAAACAGCACTCTTTCATGTGAGCATTGTACTCTGTATTAATACTCGGACATGTACAGGTTAGTACATGCTGCAGTGGATTGTAGTTTACGTGAGGTACCCGTCATGACAAAAAAATGTGGATCTTCTATAATTCATTATTTACGTATGAAAACTTGGTCACTTGGGTCGGTATTCGCGTTGTTAATTCAAACATGAACAGATGAGAGAACTTAGTAACTCAGTAGCCTTGTAGAAATAATAGTCCACTAATTACTGCACGTATAAATGTCAGTTTTGTCTATCTACACTAAAGCATTGCTGGGACAAATGCAGGGAAATAAACTTTTTGAAAGTGTGTGTGAAACATGTGGCACAGACTGTAGTGTTACAGGGCAGCCACTTCACACACACACACACACACACAGCCTCTCACGTGGTCTACACGTGAACCACAGTACAGCTACCGAGCTCTGCTGCTGTAGTGATGAGACGAGTCTCTCAGACACAGAACAAATGCTAGAGAGTTCGTAGTTGTTTGTTAATTCAATGTAAGAAAACTGTGATGATCATCTTTTCAGATGGATTGGTTGGCTCGCCCCTCTCTCCCTCCATCTCCCCCAGCCTCCCCACTTCAGGGGCGTCTCCGTGGATCAAGACCATGTCTCCCCAGCATTATACAGTCCCCTCCCCCAACGTAGGCTCCCTCTACCCCCATCACTCCCCCTCTTCCCACCTCTCTCCCCCTCCTGCCCCCCAGCAGCAGCAACTTTACTATGGACTCCCTGCCTCCACCCCTACCCCTTCCCCGTCTCAAAGCCCCTACAGCACAGGTGAGTGATGTTGTATGCTGTACTCCAGTGCTGCTGTACTCCAGTGCTGCTGTACTTCAGTGCTGTTTATCTGTTACAGCATGACTGCTGTATTCTCCAATATTTTGAAGCACACACCGCATGTGACAACGCTTGGTGGTACCGACCAGTCAATTACGTTAAATGTGGACTGGAACACTTGACTGTTGACTTGGGCTAGTGAACAGAGTTTGTTGTTGTTGGATGGGTGATGGCAATTAGACTACAGTTCATAAAATGAGTTCATAACTATGTTTGGTGCAGACGACTGTTTCCATCCTAGTGACCTCTGATGCTGCACGAAACTTTGTTCATTTTACAACTGTCAGTTACATTGCATTAGCTCCTTATTCATCATGTGGAGAGTTGTCTCAATCAAAATTGTGCATTTTGGTTTCAATAAAGTTTTACCTGTTTTCCAATGCATAAATTTGTCATAAACTCTTCTCCCCAGGGAGAAAAAGCAATGCTCTGTTTAACAGAACACCACTGATCGTTGTTTGTATTTCAGGGGGTGGAGTTGGGGTGACGAGTGCAGGGGGCAGCAGCTACTCCATGGTGCTGGGGAGCTCTGTGGGAGGCATCGTGACCGTCACATCCCCTATTATATCTCCCTCCACTGAGGGGGTAGCGGGGGGCCCACACCCATCCTCATCAGGGACCTCAGGCATGCATCTGCTGGATTTGGACTCCCAGCGCTTTGTGGAGCAGCAGCAGCTGCAGCATCACCAACTGCAGCAGCTACACCTGCAGCAGCACAACCTCCTCCCAAACAACAACAGCAGCAACAACACAGACTTTGACATGAATCAAATTAATTCAGCGGAACTACGCTCCCTGTTGGACACGGGGGGCGACATGACTGCCCCCTTCGTGGAGGCCCACCTCTCTGAGAACCTGTCGTCTAACCTGAACATCATCGACCCCAACCCCTCAGCCGCCCTTCCCCCGTCCTCAGCTCCCAGCAACAACCTCAATAACAACCTAGACCTTCCTCTGTCTGCAGGAGGGGGCGCCTTTATGCCCAACATTATGGGGGGCAGCAGTGGAGGGTCCAAGGCAAGCTCCCTCACCGTCACTAACTTTTGTGACAGTCTTAACACTCCCACCCCATCCTCGGACAGCTTCACCAACCTCAAGTCTGAACTGGAACTGCTCAATAATTCCTGAAGTTGGTGGAACCAAACAAAAGTTATTTTTATCACTAAGGTAAAGCGCATTCATTTTTAGATGAGCTTGTCAGTTTTATTATTTATGCAAGACATCCTGCTTCATTTTAAGTGATCTGCATTTTGGTCGTTCATCATCAAGTGATCTTTTAGCCCAAGTGATGTGCAAACTTTCCTTCTTCTTAGATTACAATTTTGATATCATAATCACCAAGAGATCTCGACTGTTGATTGAAATGTGTTATAATTCTTCGTGGCTCGGTGCTTTAGGCGCAATCGAAGGGAGGAATGTTGTTTTTCGTGCACAAAATGCTATTCAAACGGACAGTTAAGTTTGACGCGAGTGTCACAAAACTGTGTTATGTAACTCGTTTGCACAACGTTTAGTACGCTGGCTTGAGTACAAGGGTTGGAAGTAATTTTTAACGGAGTGTGAACATAATAGAGTATGAACATAGTGTTCAGCAGTGTACACTGGACATGAGTGAAAATATTGTGTACATACTTGATATGCAAGTGTAGATTACTGATGCACAGTAGTGATGTACCATTAATATATAATAATGATGTGCAAGTTTTCAATAATGATGTGCAAGAACTAAATAGAGATGTGCAAGAACTAAATAGAGAGGTACGAGAACTGAAAAGTGATGTGCAAATGCTAATAAATGACGTGCAGTTACAGAATATTAATATAGTAACAAATTAAAAGGCCCTGCAGCTGAGAGAAGTTGACTGAAATTGGCAGAAGCCTCTTCATCGAAACCATCTTATTTAGTTAAGAAGCTCATCATCCTAGCGAAGTACGTGGTTGTCACAGTTTGCTTAAGTGGCGTTGTGTTCATTCTTACTGAGGTGATGCAGGGCAAGCGCTCTGAACTGAGCGTTTGAATTTGACCCATTAACCGGTGCTTGTTAGTGTAATGTGTGTTGAAGATCACGGCATAGACAACCCTCCTGATCATGACCGATCTGGTCGGGAACACCACATAGGTGACTAGTTAGTGCACTTGCATTCTTGTGGCAGACATGAATGTCGGCACACTGGAGGACTAACACGTGTGTATGTTGCTTCTTGCACCGCGTTGCTCTCAGTGGAGTAGCAAGAAGCATGACCACTCAGAACAGGTCACGACAAAGCTGACCGTCCCAGCTCTCTGTGCACGCCACTCCAAACTCTCGTAATGTCAGACGTACCAATTCAGTGTGACAGGTTCACACACACTCAGCATGTCAGCTGCAAGAACATACTTATGAGTGAGGCATTATTCTCGTATGTGTAAAATATTAAAACTTTCTTTTCAACTCGTTGATTTGCGCTGCACGACAGGTATACTATTTTTGTGTGTAAACAGCGTTTGGTAGGTCATGTTCCACACCATATGAGCCTCTTTTCTCGATCACCTGCCTACGGAACGATACATTGTGGCGTTAGTTATGTAGTGCTCACTTGAGGGCCTTGTTTATGGTGCAGGCAACTATACTCTTTCATGACCATATGTTTTGTTCGATTTCGCAAGGAACAGAACATTCGAGTGTATAGTCTTAGCAATCCAATGATCTCGTGGGTGTTGTCTTTATGCTATGTGACTGCCTGTGGTAACAGGGAATGCACCAGCTATAATAACTGAAGGAGTGCACCCTCATCAGGACAATCAGAAATGTTTTCTGGTGTAGTCCACGGCATGGGACTTCGGTATTGAACCAAGAATGGGCCAAACGGCTCGTTCCTATTGCCTTATTCTATTCTAGTGCCAGCATTCCTAAGAGGAGAGAAGCAATACGTAGCTGCATTCGTAAGGGATCGTCATGGATTGTTATGTGTGCAAACTGTCACCACCGTCGTGTTACATGCTATCAAAAGCTTACTTAGGAATCGTCAATCGAGTTATAACCTACTGGAAAGAACTTCATTTTTGTGACCATTTATCCTGCAAAGTGTCAGCAACAAAACCATTCTAATAGTTATAATCCCTGACCCGCAACTTACCGCGTTATTCCAACAATTTTTTGTAAATTGTAAAAAAATCCACAATAGGAAATTGATAATTTAAATGATATGAATAATAGTCGGTGGTTGCATGTGAAGCATTTCTTAAATATTTGTTGATGTCCCGTGCTTGTTTTTGCCAAAGTTGTCCGTGAAGTTACACAGATAATATAATTCGAGATGTTAACATACATCTCTGTTAGTAATGTTAAAAGTGCGAGTTTGGCAAGTTTTCAAGCCTGATAAATTGCGAGGAAATTTCTGAATTCTCTAAATTAAGAGAAAATAATTTTGCTCTTGACTCGTGAGGTAACCTGAGTATAGGTCAAGTAAATCTTGACTTGAGTCTGGAGAACCTGGAAAAATTAATTATCTTCATTTTTTAGCTGCCGTCATTGCATGATTCATAAAAATTATGTACGGAAGGTGGTAGTAACAAATATTAATTTCCAGAAGGTTTTGAAGATGTAGGTCATGTCTATTATTTTTCAAAACAAGAAAACGTTTATTCTTTTCGTATTAATTCTGTTACAACATCTTAATGCTGTATTCTTGTTGTAGAATCCGGTGTTCAATTTAAGAAGCTGCCTATTTCTCGTTTTTCAGTGTATGAAGTAAAATACTTATTGTTGTGCTACTTACTTTGTGTAGTGTACGTAAATGAAACAGACGCTTGGGTGGCACCAACAGCATCACAATAAATATATTATATAATAAATATGTATCACAATATATTATATTGTGATACATATGTACTATATATATAAAGAGAGTTCCACACGCAAAATTAAAGACATTTCTGACTTGGTGGAAACTAAAGTATTTCATTAGTGTTAGTATAATTACTCTATGCTTAACTTTAAAATAAGTTTATTAAGATGATGCACCACGATTTGGGTATTCATATCTGGGATTATCTTTAATTATATTACAATTCGCAATGATGAGGACCTGGCTTGTTTAGTTCGCTGTGCACGTGTCACACGAAAGCAGGTCGCAATACTCGAATGTCTGCACACTAGTGACTTAGTCTGGATGAAGTCTCCTATGTTCAAAACCAATCTGTTACCTGATCACTTATTTTAAGGTGTAAGCCCTAATGATTGATTAAAAGTATTAACGTTTATAATTATATAAGCTGACAAGAATGGGGGTTTGTCGAGGTAGATATTGGCTGTGTAAGCAACGTGCTGAGTGCAGCATGAACTAAAGCCTCAGCTGCTCTCAACTCATGAACGTGACGTGACATTGTGTGAGTGATGTATTGAGTGATCTGTTAACTTGCTCTTTCCTAAATGATGAGACGCTCAAAATTAACGAGGAATACCTTATAACGTTGTTGAGACCACTGCATTACTGTTGTGATTACTTCTATTTGTGGCTACTGGTTATAAACAAGAAATCTTCTAATGATAAAAGTGCTGTTACATTATTGTTATGATGACATAACAGATGAACTGTTCTCTGAATTGCGAGACCTTTGGCGCGATATAGTCTGAGTCACTGAAGCGCTAGCTAACTTTATAACTATTACTACTAAACTCTTCAAATGTTGTGCAGTCGTAAATGTTCCTGTGTGAACTTGACTCGCTCAGGATGACCTAAACTCGAGGGTGTTTGTGTTCTCCTCTTAGCCAGGGTGGAACGTGTGATTTTCTACACTAGTGAATCTGCTAGTGTGTCGTCTTGGTTATTCCTTTCATTGACGATGTTTTCGATGGTGTGCAGCTCACTCTGAGGCTCATGTTTAATATCAAACGAACGTCAGGCGGGACAAGATGAGCTGTTTTTTCCAACTCTTGTTGAGAAGTTGACCTAAAAAGTAGATGAAATGAAAGCAATAACTTCTGTGTTAAATACTCGCTTGCATTACTAATGCTCTGCCTGTCACAAGCCCACTCTGAATGCAACTTAGACTTACGATAATATTACATCATGTTTAATTTACAGGATTTGATGTACAATAGCTGTTAAATGTGTTGTGTGTCCTTGTGAGCGTCCAGTTTAGCATCAATGGTTGTGAAAATTGATGTAGGCTTACATTATCTTCAGTACTGATAGACTATTAGTTTGATCATCGCGTGCAACTGAGGTGAGTGTCGTGGGGATGAGTCCAGCTTAAAGTCGCATCATCTGTTGTCCATCAACTCAGTATGTACCAGTGGTGAGACATCGTGTGCTTCCTGATGCTATTTATTGAATATTCGTGCGTCATGCATGAATAGGTCATTCTCAGCTGTGTTGTGGACAGTTCGAGGTATTTGATATTATTTTGGCGTTAATCCTGCATAGTTCTATGAATTTTATTTCTAATTTTAAAAACATTGGCAAGAGAATGATAGTATCGTTGAAGTATATATTGTTCGTTGTTCAATTAAAATATTTATAGTTTCTGGAAACCATTATAGTTTATTGATATTTTATTCAACGATTGGTTTCTGTACTCACTTCTATTAGTTGTTGGATTTTATTGTTTTTTAATTTTTTTTGAAGAAATGTCTAACTTCCAGTAGATCGTTAAAGCTGTTATTTTTGTCACATGCTCTTATTTTAGGCTAGGTTCTTGTTTGTGTGGTCCGAGGGAGAGATATTGTTGAGCCTTGTTCCTAATTCACAGCTTATTTCTTTCATTTTGTACTTTCAAATAGAAAAAAGACAGTGTACAATTTTGGCAAACCCAACTCGTCACCTGAAATGACAGTGCGATGTAAAACACACGCGTAGCTTCAAGTTCTTTATTTGATTAACTGAAACCAATGTTTGTCTTGCTGTGTAGAATTTAATCTTGCTATAAATGTCACTCTTCTTGTGTGCATTCAACCATGTATTTCAAAATATGAACTTGTGCCAGTTTTCAGTCGAGTTCGTGTTTACGTGAAAACCAGCGGTGAGTATTTCAGAAACTTTGCATCCGGTATCTTCTGCATGTTCGTTCTCAGAATATTTTATTGTTCTTGTTGATAAGTTTATCTTTCTATCAAAAAACTGCAACTTGCTAAATGACCTGAATTATTATAGGAATTTTTCAACAAATTGTAGGTTTTTATTTTAAGTCTCCATCTAAGAAAATTGATAAACGCCACGCAAATTTTATAAGCTCAGTGAAGGCTCTCTTATCAACATAACTGATTAGAAACAAAATAGTTTGTGCAAACATTATTGTATTCTTTTTTGAAGGTGTATATGATGTATTATGGATGTGATAAGTAATGTCGCCTGTGAAAACAGATACATCGTTACCACTTACTATACGTGGTTACTTTACATTCTTTGAATATATTGCGGATTTTCATACGTATCACCATCAACGTGCAAATCTTCATTTTTGTTTAGTCGTGCACTCATGTTTCTGTGCAATGAGCAGTCATTGATGTATATAAATAACGGAATAGTCTTACTTTAAGACTCATCTCAGTGTTTATATCGTGAAGTTAATGTGATAACTTTCAAAACTTGACACCTTTAAGTATTAAGCACGTTACAAGTATGTACTTCAATGCAATTATTAATCATGTACATACTGAAAAATAGATTCATATAGCTTAGCAATCGACAGAACTCCTTAAAATCAACCATTCATATGTCAAAGATTTTCAGTTCACATTATTAGTTTGATCTTTGAAAGATTCACATTAATTTGAATTTTGTTGAAATTAATGACTCGTCAATATAATAATAGGTTTGAGATCCTCTGCATCATAAACAGTAAGTTGTGATAAATGTAAGAATATTTTGTAACAAATTTTCTACAAACTTGACTGTGGCTCAGACGAAATAAACGCTGACCAAAAGTAACATTTTCCAACATACGTTACCTGCTTTGATGACATGAGTAACACCTAAGCTATTGTTCCTCAAAATCCTCATACGGGCTGACTGGGTCGATTCTACTTCGACTTAGATCAATTTATTTCATGTTCTACATCCACTTGGTCCATGCATGTGCTAAAAAATGGGACATGTCATTTACACAACATTTAAGAAAATATATCTTTAATGCAAGTGTGATTATTACACAAGCAATCTAGTTGTAAACTATCGAACTTCTGGTAAAATAATTCGGCCAACACAAGATTATCGAATAGTGCGATGTTAAGTTTTAGGACGATATCTTACGAAAGATGTAGAGACTAAGAGAAAGAACAACGCTTACTAAATAAACAGACGTCACAACGAAGCAGCAGGTAGTAGTACATGACAAGAGCTACGCCGAGATGCAGTCACGCTGCCTTGAAATGCACATAAACACACGCTGACTTACAACCCTATTCAGCTAATACTACCTCGATATTAAAAAGTAAAAACATCGCAACAAAAATTGAACACGATTCTTTATTATATTTAATCAGAACAATTCTTACCTGAGAAAGACTAGTGGTCTTCCAACACGTAGACTGTAGGAACACACGTCAAGGGAGCTGTAAAATGGCCGTGGTAGCGCGACAGCGACTACCTCCGCAGCACTGCGATACATGAAATCCCAGGAGCATAATTCGAAACACCAGCTCCTAGAAAACCAAGATGCAACCGTTTTATAAAAATACTGCACAATTTTATGCTCTCCATTCAGATGAAACTACAGTATATCAAAGAGATACTTCTGAAAAAATGACCACCTTTTAAACGTGAGCAGATGAACATGGAAAAAAGCAATATCTGTTATAATGAAGGCCTGTACGAGACAACAGTAATACATAATACGGACTCGAACACACTCAACATTAGGGCTGGCTTTGCAACAGCACGCATGTCTCCTAATTGCGATGACACGACCTACAACATACAATCACGCATTCAACGTTTAAATAAATTAAAATAAGAATATGGAGTTCACAACCTAGTGAAGGTGGCAGTATTGCACCCAGTCAAGTTAGCTATGCTCCAGTGAGTTATATCGAAGCACAACTGAAAAATAGTTGACTGCCCTCGACAAAAATCAATGAAGACCATGAGAAAAATATGTATATCCCTACTGCTTCCTTAGCTCAATTACTATTTAGATGTCAAATTATACCGAAGTATTAGTCCTGCAATTTCAGCATAAATGAGAATGCAGATGTTAAGAATTGCCCAGAATTGATAATCGTTAAAAATTGAATTAATTTCCAAATGGAAATTCCGTTCATTGAGAATTCTGTCACTGATTACAAATATTACGCTAAAACAGCAATAGTAAGGAAGCAGAAAATATACATAGATAAAATAGCATAACTATGTTTAAAAAATATTAAAATGAATTATACTTAAAAGTACAGCCCCTTTATATTATATATGAAGCGACAAAAAATAACAAGTTCACTAGCCGTAAAAGCTGCAACTAAAAACCATTGCTGAACACTTCGGTAAAGAAACAAAGATGCAGTGGACAACACCAGTAACCAGTATGCGGGACATCGGTCCAACAATACGTCTAGTACCGCAGAGAGAAAAATACACGATAATTTATTCATTAATAGATAACACATTTTCAGCGTTACGCATTTTAAGTTCAATAATGTGTACCATGAATGTCATAGAAGCCAGTGATGTTCTGACTTCGGACTACACCGTTCAGCATTTGCTGCTTCCAACGTTGACCACAAGACAGAACTGATGCATGGAACCTGCGGGTAGCTCGGTTGCACGGTACGCCGGTTACAGTCTCAAAGAAAATACAGAAGGATACGGTCACAGTCTGCCTAACCTCCAAACTAGACCCACACGAGTAGCACATTCGGTTTATGGCCAGTAAAATGTGCATACCTGTCCTAGACAATTTTGTTCTTCCTAAAAACTTTAAATAATTCTAAAAATAAATTTTTGAATAAACAAAATCTAAACGGAGAGTATCAATCTAAGAAATTTCAAGTAATTCACCTAGACCTTCATTCTTCACTCTGGAATAAAAAAGTCAAGAATCATGATCCCTTCCCTCCCATTATAAAATTTAATCAACATGGCCTCCACAGAAGGCATTAGAACAAAGAGACGTTTTGTGGAACACGTTGCTCACTACAAAAGAAAGAACAGGAATAAAAAACTGAGAACACAACGCTGCTGACTCAGCGATCGGCGGTTTCGCAAGACTATCAATAAGGCACAGGAAAATATTAAATACAAATAAAATATAGAGCATTTCGCTCCGCTTCGTATCAAATTAATACAACAATATTATCTACTCTGATCTATTAGAAGAGAGTCTGCCGCCAGTCACCGCAAATTCTGTCGTAGGAACTGAACAGACGAGGAATCCTTGCATTCTTTGCTCCACTTCACTCGCCATTCCCTTCCACTACACAGAAACTATTTAAATGAAGAGCACATGTCTTTCTTTTCGAAATGTTAAAGAATATGAACACCTAGCTGGAAAATAGAAGATTATTCCATAAATCGACGCACGAAGACGTAAAATTTCACGATACCATAGCGCTCGCATTGGCACAAGGCTGTGGGTGCCCCGCTGTGCTGCACCGCCTCTACTTTAACACACAACCCTTACCTTCAAACACCGACGCATCACAACAAAATATAACACAAAATTACAGCACTAAATAAAACACAAAATGGCTTCACTTTCAAATGTAGACAAGTCATTTGATGATATACGTGCAGAATCTAACGCTGAATATCGTGGTTGTTACCACCTAAACTATGCAATCATATTAAGTTAAATTTACTCCAAATTAGAGAATAGAAAATTGAGTTTACGACACACCGCTCTCTAATGACTGAACCAATTACTTAATTATTTTAATTTAGAGTATTTGGTAATAACTCAAGAAAATAATTAGATACATTTCTAAATTCTACAGACCCTGTGTAACACTCGGGAAATCTAACTTCGAAATAACATCAATACATTAACAAACTTAAAGCACGAGTGTGAGCCGGACAAATGTAGGTAGTGTTATATATAACTAATTCATGAAAAGCTTAAGTAATAACCAAATTTGTAGGCTTCAACACCAACCAAGAAAGCTGGAAGTCAATTTGCTATTACATCAAAATGAACGAATGAATGAATTTCAAGTTCACACCAAATCGATTTCAACAAAATGGCAAGCAACAAGGGAGGTCACAGGGTCTTGCTGTGTTATTTACAGGGCCAAGCTCCTTATCTTTAAAATATGTTCGAATGGCAGTATATTTCTTATAGAATTGCTTTTCTCAGTACATGGAAGACCTTACACATACAGGCAAACAAGTGTTTCCAAAAGCCCAAAATTAAGCAGAAAAATAAAGAATGCATCACAAAACCGAGAATCACTTTGACCCATTTGAAATAAATATATAAATAAAGCATAGAGCAGATTGCACACACCTCAAAAAAGCTTCATTTATGAAAAATGACCTTTAGGTCTAGTAAAACGTGTAAAAAATACAAGAAATACATCTATGACAAATTATCTAGAATTCCTATGCTTCCTTCGCAACGACTCATTTTATCTTATATAAAAGTGTAATTTTCTACAATTTAATCTTAAGAAAATATCCCAAATGCGTCTTCAAAAATATTTCTTTAAAAATTTTCTTACTACTTTCACAGTGTTTGCAATCGTATTGAAAACACACCAGAAAAACTTAATATAAACATAAAATTGATTTGCGGTCATTTTTCGTAAAAGCAAACTAGTATTATAAAACGTAAGAATATACATTGACATAAAAACACTAGAATTCCCATGTTGATCTAAGAAGTCGTAGCGAATTCAAAGTAAGGCTAAAAATAATTTCGGATAAGATACGAAGAAATTCGAGACCAGTTAAACAACATCCATTAACTAGTGAACTGAAATTAGAGCGGCACGATGTTAAGAGCGTACACAGTAAATATGGCCTGGCATAAAAGAGTATTGCAAGTCTTGCGGTTGGTTTCCTGGTCGTGACGCGCGTCTTTCATTCTCTCCAATGCCTCAGCAGGCGTCGACGGAGCTGGAGGTGCAGGCAGCTGCTCCAGCGAACTGTGGAACAAATTAGATGAGAATCCAGACAACTTGAGTGAAGACAACACAATCAATATACTTGATCATGGAAGAGCCACTTTTGAAACCTCACCTCCTCGCCCTCTCCTTCCTAATTTTTACACGATTTTCGTCATTTCCGTGACAGTGCATTAACTTTAGGAATGGAAGTTTGGTAATGCCTCACACTGAGCACTCGCACTAATTGCAACAATACAATTAAAACATGATGTGCATAAAAAATATGTACATTTCTAAAACACGGTGTCCACCACCTAGAACACTGGATTAAGAAACCGAATACAGGGAGCGCAGAAAGTCGTTCTCATACAAGAATTATGGAAATAATAATTAATTAAATAATGAATTACGATATGGAAACCATACCCACACAAATATAAACCTGTGATGCAGTATTTCATCGTCTACATGAGATTTCTGACCAGTTCACGAGCTGGTGAAACACTGGAATAAAATTCGTAGGGGCACATCTTCTGCACGTGTGTACAGAAATCTAACAAATTTTGACTCAATTATTGCAATCATAGTTTGCAATCTAAGTATTAAATTAAGATTTAACCTTCAATGTATTCTGAGTCACATTTGGTACAACGCTCTTAATAGTGTGATATAAACATATTCGTTGCCTGCGAGTATTCTATAAGGTAATGATCTTATTGTGAAGCAACTCTGCGTCACAGCGGGTTCGGACTTGATAGGATCGGTGGAGGGAAGTCAGATTACGACTTCTCGCCCAGCAGTCTCCCAACATTCCAAGACACAGACTTTCCCGTGAAACTTGTTTTGGTCTCCCGTGCAAGCCGCAATGCAGCGCTTGTCGAAACCAAGGAATGCCGTCAAACTTGGCAAGTTTGCAGTAAAAACTTTTCCGATGATAAACAAAGCTTTTGGTGATTGCTCGTTGAAACGTCTAGTCTACAGGCAGCACAAAGCCTCTTTATAAGGTCGTGAAGAGGTCATCGATGAAGCCCGCGCTGGACGACCATCAACGACTAAGGGGTCAATGGTACACCAACCACCCTATAGTGATGACGTGGTTCATATAAACTTCTTTTAGTTTCCGCGCTTGAAACTCCCATGAAAGGACATCATTTGGGGACATTTGACAAAATCAAAGAGCTTTGCACCAAGGCTCTAAAAGACATTCCACAGGCCTTAGATGCCTGGAAATCTCATTGGAAACAATGTATTGACGCAGGAGGAGAATATTTTGAAACCTTTTAATGTGTTGTACCGAGCTGATCAATAATTTTTTTTAATCAACTTGTCGACATTACTTTTCTTACAAGCCCTGCATATACAAAACTATAGATTTCATTCGATTGTGAAGCATATAAATATTGATAAAGGATACCCAATACTCTTACAAACCTCAAATATCAGAAGTATTTTTCCTATGACTGAATAATTCATACACTTACGGAGTTACGTACGTTCAAATCATACAAAGTGCGTACAACACATCTCTGAGAGCGGCATAAGGAAGAAGAATAATAAAAGATTACCAACAAATTAACAGCCTCAAGCCAGAACAACAGACAGCCCTCCTTTACTCTTGATGACACTGGGGGGCGGGAACATGACCCCAGCAAGAAACAAAACAAGGCTTGAGGAAGAGAGTGGGCAGTTGTGTGTAGTGGAACTAGAAGATAAACATCAGGCCGTTCTATACATTGGACATCTCGATACAATTCCTCCGTCGTGTTTCCCCTCACTTGCCTACAGACTTCATGACCTTATTCATGCAAAACTAGACATTGGGTAGTCACAAGCGCCACTGATGTCCATATCAGGGAAACAAAGAAGTAATAATTATACACTAATCATATACCACGACACTCCTCCCTCGTTGAAGACGGCATTAAGATAAGAAAAGGCTTCTCAGCTCTCTCGCTGCAGGGTACAGGGATCCAGTACCTGATTGCTCAGATATTTTAACCCTTTAGCGACTAATTTCTTTTTCTAGTTTCTACATTTAAGCTCACAAAGACCGTGTGTACACTAATGCAATGAAGCACGCTGAGAACCAGGCAGCCAAAAGAACGACGCTGTAACATGCCGCCGCGTTCAAACCTAGTAGCAACCTCATATTGCTCACTGTTTAATTATTAGAACAATCCTCCCAAAGACCGTAAAAGAGGACCGTATGGTCCTTTTCGTCGCTAAAGGGTTAAGCTTTAAGCATCTTAAGAATGTTAAGACCATTACCTGACAGAAGGCAGGTAATAGATCCCCTTCGAGGGGCAGTTACCCCGACCATGAGGACTGACGGAGTGAACTGAGTGCTTGTTGCAGGACATAAGCTTCAGGTCACGTGTGAAGCATAACTTGATCTGAGCCAGCAGCTGTGTTTTGGTCTCCTGTAAAACACGCTATTTCTATACTGGCTCGCCATACATGCTACATACTCTTAAATACTACATACTCTTCATAAATGTCACACTCTTCATAAATGTCACACACTCTTCATAAATACAGAGCTGTTTTCAGTGAGAAAAATCGAGTCGTCACGATTCATTTGAGATGTGAATCAACCAGACCAACTGTTAGGTGGCACAGATGTCACTTAATTTATCCGGTTAAACTATGGTAATTCAAGTGATTCCATTTAGCTTTACATAAACACGAGATGACATGAAGCAATGCAAAAAAAAAAGAAGACAAAGAGAAAACTCTCGGAATGACGATTTAAATTAAGTGAATAACAAGTACAGTAATACCTCCGTCATTGCTGTGTTGCGTTCCAGAAACTTTGAGCAATGACTGAAGCAGCTCAATAACAAAAACATTCTGAGAAAGTGGTTATTTGCGGGTAACTAAGCTATTTACGTATGGTTCTGGAGTAGGGTCTCTAAATTAGTTCTTATGAAGCTATCGTTATGATACTGGAGGAGAAAAACACGTTTGATATTTTGCAGTTATATCAAATTTTGACAAATTAATTAGAATTAACATATTAAATATCTTACTGAAAATAAGATGTGAAAATTAAAATAATAAAAGAATTTCAACAGTGAAATTTTAATAATAACTGATTAAATGTAATAGCTACTACCAATAATTTATTCATCCTTATAGTAACTCAATTGATTGGTGGAATGAGCGAAGTTTCTTTGCATCCACTTCTACTGATGATGCCTTCCTCTTGAGTTTTTCAGCCAATTCCAGAAATTCTGCTTAATCCTTCTTCCTTTCATTCGCTGCAACTACTTCGTTAGGTAAATCTTCAGCAAGAATTTCTGTAACATCGTCTCCACTGTTATCATTGTATATAGCTACTAATTCATAAACTGAAAGTTCCTGTTCGTGAATGCTTAGGAATTCATTAATATGATCTGATGTTAACTCCGCCAAACCAGCTTCTGTTGCAAGCTCCTTAACGGCTTTGATGGGCTCTGAATTGTTTGAATCTTCTGTTATCTTTTCACACATTCTGGCCACAATTTCTTCCATGCAGAATTCAATGTTGTCGAAGACACATTATTCCAACCATTTTTGATGATTTCTATAGCTGTCTTGATATTGAAACGTTTCTAATAGCATTTGATACCCTCCATACTTTCATCAGTCTCATCTACAAGTCCTTTCATAGTGTCTCGTAAGTAATAAGCCTTAAAAGCTCTGATGACGCCCTGGTCCATAGGTTGTAGTACAGAAAGTAGTGTTCGGGGGCAGGAATGTAACCTGTACGTGTGGAAACGTATCGTTCAGTTCCTCCGGGAGATGACCTGGAGCATTATCCAAAAGTAACAAAGCTTTATTATCTAGGTTTTCCTGCTTTGTAAATTGTTCAATAAACGGAACAAAATAATCTCAACCACTCTATGAATTCTTTTCTTGTTACCCATGCCTTACGATTACTTTTCCAGATAACAGGCAACGAATCATGAGCTACATTTTTCAAAGCTCTGGGGTTCTTCGATTTGTTCAGGAGTAGTGGCTTAAGCTTCACACTGCCAGACGCATTCCCACCTAAGAGTAGGGTCAATCGATCTTTGCTTGCTTTGAATACTGGTGCATTTTTCCCTGCCTCTGTTAAAAATGTTCTGGAAGGTAGTTTCTTCCAAAACAAACCCATCTCATCAACATTAAATACCTGATGAGGCGAGTATCCCCCTTGTGTAATTGTGTGCTTAAATTTTTCAACAAATGGCGCCACAGAGCTAGAATCTGAACTAGCAGCCTCTCCGTGTATTACAACATTTTTCATGTTGAACCTTCGTTTATAACCAGCAAACCATCCTCGACTGGCTGCAAAATTAGGAATAAAATCAAATTTGTAATGAGCACTTGATTTTAAGTATGCATACAAAGACAAAGCTTTAGTCTGAATTAAATGTTTACTAAGTGGCAAGCTACGTGCTCTTTGATCACATATGCATTAAAGTAGCATAGATTCTATCAGTGACATCATTCCATGTACGGGTTTCTTCATTGTTTGAGTAGCAGAGACAGGAACATGTTTTGCACTCTATTTAATTTTAGTTTCATTTTTGATAATAAATCTTAATGATGATGCAGGGATCCCCATAACTCTAGATATCTCCATACCATTCATGCCATCCTGATGGGTTTTCAACACTTTCAATTTTGTATATATGCTCGTCACTTTACTCTTATTTGGAGCTTCCGAGTTTGCCTCCAGAACTCGTGTTGATTTCTTTCGCTTCATTTCGAGGGCAAGAAACCACAAGCTAATACAAAGTAGTACAACCAGTGCGCTGACCGAAGAGGTGCTGCTTGCTCGGTCTTATGGAGCTATCTGGCAACTCCATTCTTTGAGCAATAACAAAAGCGCGATCTCGAAAACAAAAGAGCAATGACACAATCTTGCAATAACAAAAGCCGCAATGAAGAAGGTATTACTGTATAATGAACTGAAAAGAATGAACACCTTGGTAGCAATATAATAGAACATAACAGGAATAAGCCGTAGAGGTAGAGAGAGGACCCACCTTGTCGTAGATGCAGTCAACAATGGGATCAGTGTTGTAGAGGGCAGTGAGGGCACTGAAGATAGCTTCCGAGGTGTAGGTCATATTCGTGCTGGGGATGATGCCATGCTGAGCCAGACCTGTTCTCAGGTCGTACTGCAGTACCCACTCCAAACCTGCGAGGCACAAGCCTTTACACCTCATCTATGTATTATAAAGAGCTCTACAAGTAATCAACATAATGAAAAAAATGCTTGAAAGATATCAATATCCTCACTAAAGCAGCACAGTGTTGGGTTATCTGACTGAGTCCTTGTATAAAACAAGCTGTAAGCTTAGGAAATCTAGAGAAATGTATACTTTCTCATACGAAATTTTACCTTGAAAACTAAACCATAGAGTGCTCTAAAAATTTGCACACAAGTTGCGCCTTACACTAAACATGCACTGACAACCGCACTAGCAATTTTAGCTAATGTATTTTTAATTCTTACAAATTTCTGCAATGGTGATTGCCAATGATAGTCCACTCGGAGACATTTACTAATTTTCCCAAGGGAGTTTATGGTGAAACATTAGGATGACTCTGATCACTCAATCGTGATTCGATACTCACTTAGAAGTTACTCAGAATTCCTCAAATCATTTTACTAAAATCAATGAATGTGCACTGACTCAAATACTGAATCTAACTAAACGATCTCGTATCCAACAACTAAAAGTACTTGTGATCTTAAATACCCAGATGCTGATCAATCACATGAGAAACAGATGATGCACAAGTACAACTACAGTTAGGATTTTATTAGTCATCGAACAATTCTTTGTGTTCATACAAACGTAAAAATTAAAATTTGGATTAAGCGAAATATATCATACATATTTTCACGTTTTCAAAGAATAAACACTATCTCTAACACACCAAACATGGATATGTAATTACAGGTAGAACCAGCAGTTGAAGGTGTTATGCAAATTGATTATTTTCTATGTTGAACATGATTTAGTCACCCCCATCAAATGAAAGATTTAAGCCCAATATAAAGCTCCAGACTACCAGCTTAGGAAGAAAGCTGACTATGAACATAAAGAAGGTCATTTTGTTACTGACGTCTACTGCAGAGCTCACACTCCATTACACAAAACTGACCACTGCATTCACACAAGTGCTTTCAATCATATCACTCGCAAAATCGTTTGCTTAAGTACTCGTGTTTAATTAAACTATAAGCCAATATTTGATATCCACACCTAAGTACTCGAATTTATTGGTTATCACTTACAGACCAACAACTAATAATTACTGAAATATCCATGCTTCGTTATCAAATGTACACCAATGGCTTGCCTTTGCATAAGTACTCGTGCTCTATCAGCAACTTATTGTTCTTTACTGAATTACTGTCTCAATCACACACAGACAACCCCCATCACTACTGAATTACTGTCTCAATCACACACAGACAACCCCCAATACTACTGAATTACTGTCTCAATCACACACAGACAACCCCACCACTACTGAATTACTGTCTCAATCACACACAGACAACCCCCACCACTACTGAATTACTGTCTCAATCACACACAGACAACCCCCACCACTACTGAATTACTGTTTCAATCACACACAGACAACCCCACCACTACTGAATTATTGTCTCAATCACACACAGACAACCCCCACCTTTACTAAAGTACTTGTGCTCATCTCCGAGCTGTGGCAGGGATGCAGCACACGTGCCATGCTTGGACCACTCATGCTGCCAGAGGGAGAGCTTGCCTGTGTCCTTGTAGATGTTAGTCCAGTACCTCAGCAACTGAAGCTCTATGTCTGCCACCTTAGCCTCCACAAACGGCCACGACTTGTTGCAGAAACTCGGGCCAAAGCGAGAACCTGTGACCGTGGGCCTGCAATGAACCAACTCAAGTAAATAGCAGGACATGAATAGGCCTGCCATGTTCATTCAGTAAGATCACATGAGAATAAAAGGAAGAAAATTCCAGTTCTAAAATGTCCTTAGTTTAACAGGTTTGCCTAAGAAAATACCTTTACATAAAAATATGATTTTAGGCATTTTTAAGTTTGCTGAGGCTATAACAAATTCTTACATAGTAATTAAAAGAAAGTACAAGCCTGCTCATAGTCAGAAATCCATGAATCTGATGCATGAAGTTTAAAAATGCAGCAAAAAGTATGAAAAAGAGCTGCATCAAAACACAACTAATCTAGTCTTAGAATCTCACATTCCACTACACAGAAATGATAGGGCACAATAATACACTATCTCAAAGATCATATGAAGCATTGCAAGCCACAAGGGCAAAGGTGTTAAAAGCAAGTTTTGAGCAATTGCTATACAAAGTTTACAAAATAAAAATTCCCAAAGAATAATCAATTATGTACACATCAATGTGTTGTGTTCATTTTATAGGTTAACTACTGAAATGAAACTTGGCTTGTGAGATTTTGGTGCCCTAGAAAACTTATTAACTGATGGCATCCTCACCCTGGCACAATGGAGTACCTCATAACAGCTGTCATAGATTCAAGACTTTCTAGGTGGACAAGACAATGGACAAAACAGAAAAATAATCTTACATGGACAGAAAATAGAAGCAACCACTGACCAGGCCAAATGTTGGTGGCTAAATATGCAAAACTTCACTAAAATTAAATACTAAGCTCTGATAGAGTTATCACAGTCAATCTAAATCCATGCAAGTCAATTTTACCAGAACCGAGTACAATTCATGATGAATATCCATTAATTCCAGACTCGGGAATAACAACAAACCTCTTTAACATTGCACCCTGTACTTAAATGTGATATTTTCATCAGTCCTAACCCTAATTTGTATGACACTTCCAAACTTGTATGTACTTGACTCATTGAAATCATTTCATGCAACAATCTTCAGGTAACAATGCTGCATCACCAAAAACAACATTTTCTTAAATGTTATCTTCTTAATTCAAGTATTAATTTGTATTTTTCCAAAGTAATACATTTCTTTATAAAAGGATTCACAAGTGCCTTACATAATAGGTAAGAGTTAATCATAAAAAACAAGGAAATTGACTTTTTTCAAAGGAATGTAAAGAGATCAAAAAATTTGGAGCTTCTTAGTATTCTTTGCTTCAATTTTTATGCCCTCACACAGAACCAAAAAATCTCCCCATAAATTCCTGCCCATAAATTACAGAAGTGCAACTTAGTGTTCCTAAAATACATTTTCTTAACATATAAAACAACATTCAATCAATGAAAATAATTACTGCAAAACTTTTTTAATGTATTATATCAGCCAGTGCTTCTCTACACTATCTGAAGTGATATACAGTAGAATTCCTTTAAACTGGCACTTGCTGGCCAAGCTTTATATATTTATTCATTGTTTTTTGTTCTTTAACTGCTTCAAGAAATTGATATTTTCATTTTATGTCTAGCATGTCTATGAATTGTTTGTGGTTACACGAGTGATATTAACCATCAACTGCAAAGTCCCATGGGTGCTGCTTAAAAAGACTTCTACTGTACCGGCAGTTTTTATAGCAATGTTCCAGGGACCAGTAATATTTCTTAGAAATATTCATTCTTACCAGAAACAATAATGGCAGCTCATGGCTCACAGACCACCACTCGACAAGCTACTGACCAGAGGCCATGGACCGTCCATGAGGAGACATTTTTGAAGATCTGGCACGAGGCCCCATAATGGCTCTCTTTATGCTGAATGCAGCTGGTCACTGGCCACTGCTGTGAGAAGAGTAGGCTGTCCCACTTCTTTCTGGACTTCTTACTCTCAAGGGACCTGGATCAACAACAAATTTGTCACCAATGAAGAACATAAAGTGTCATTATATTGTATAGGGAATGTGTCACAGAATGGAAAGCTTGAGAAGGAATCTGAGTGAGTATATAGGTTAGGAATCTAGAGAAGGAAGGTCAGAAGGAGTCTGTCAAGAAGTCTCCATGCAAGACTGGTGGCAGAACACATTCCAACTAGACTTGTACTAAATTTTTCACATTGAAATTTAATTTCTATATTCTTCTAGTTGAATAGATCAGTTCACAACCCTTGAAACAGAGAAAGTTCAATAAAGGATGAATAAAGTAATAGGTTAAGTTGCACAAAAACTCATAATGAAAAATACTACAATTCATTGCTTTTTTAATAGAAAACTAGATACCCTAATGAAGTCCTGATTCTATATCGAATTAAATTTAGACATCCTACTCTTTACTTACACTTGAGGAATAGCTTTTGCTGGGACCTTTGTTAAAGCCTTTAATTCCCCATAGAACACACATACAACAGGGTAGCATCACACAATTTTATGCCTGTGTACCAGGTTCATCTAAAATTCATGAAGTGCCACCCTGAGTCATTCCATGCAAAAGAACCAGTCAAGTGAGAGCATCACAGAGCCAGCTTGTCATAAACAGCCACTCATGCTTGCCAAGTAGTTACACTCAAATACAGATGATCACTTAATGTCAGAGTCTTTACTTATTGTGTTAAGCATGCCTATAACTAAGAAATTCTTCATTGTCTCCACAACAATCATATTGCATTCTTCACCGAGCCCTACAAAATAGCTCATACCAGAGTCATCTTTGACACACCTGCCATCCCTCTGATTCTCTCCATATTCCTCACAAAACACTCAAACTCATCATTACTACATTCTAAAACCAAATGTTCAATTGTTTCTTCTACACCTTTTTTGCACTGCACACACAACTTGTTATGTTCCAACTCCATGTGCACCCATTCACATTTAATGCTCCAAATCTGATGGCAAATAGGAGTTGCTTACAAAACTTCCATTATAGAACATTTCAATCCTTGGTACATTCTTGTGGGCATACCAAGTTAAGGTGGTGCCAGTCATGCTATGCTTCTATTTGTTCAAACCATAGTGTCATTTATCTTTAAATTTATTTCCTTCCCATCTTTCACTTCTATTATTCTCAACAAATTGTCCATTAGTCTTCTAACTGACAAACAATTTTCAGAATCTTTAGCTTTCTTGCATGCCTTTAGTAAATTTTCTCCTATAGACTTTCATTCAGATTCTATTCAAGAATTGATTTACTCACCTTTTTCATCATTCACTAAATTCTCACTTTATAATGCAACAGAGCCTTTATCACTTTCAGAAAACAGGTTCCATTCTAGATCCCCTCTCATAGCTTCAATAGCTATCCATTTTGGGGACCTCATGTCAAATGCCCTACCCTATTCTGCAGCAACTGCAACTTTTCAAGGTCTACTCCATTTCATACCATAACATTCATACCAAACATTACACTAGATACAGTGACATTTTCAAATTACTCTAACACTCATATTTGTTTGCTCTATAATTGGTCACACTGCTTGGTCTTCCACCACTGCATAGCTTTAGTCCCCTTTCACACCTTTTGCTCAAGCAAACCCATCTTCACTCAGCATACATCCTAGGTACTTATATTCCTTAGTTCTGACTATTTAAACTCCTCCAATATTCCACTATCATTGTCAGTCTCATCACCAATTATAACCATAACTTGACTTATCTCCCTAGAATGTCACTTTGAAATCTCTACTATATTCCTTCAATCTCAAAAATTCTTTGAAGTTCCTGTTCTGATTCACTAAACCCTAACAATGTCATCAGCATAAAGCAAACAACTCAGTTTCTCCTCTCCAACTTTCAGACTCAAGCATTTCATTTTCAGACAGACAATTCTTGTATACAAGCCAAACAGTAAGTGAGGCTTAGTGCAGCTCCTGCACATTCTCAACATACCATTAAAATATAGATGAAAAGCTTACAAATTGTTCCTCGTAAAGTTTGTTATACAGGCAAGCACAAAGTTTTTAAGTCAATGTACTAGGCATGAAACAGAGTAACACACAAAAAATTCAATTGCATAAAATGAGAAGTAAAATGATACTGACATATTAGAACAATATTCTCACCTGACATCAGATCCATGTATGACCACCAAACAAACAACTAAAATACCTACAAAACACAACTTAATTAAAAGAGAATTTTGAAAACTAATTTTTAATAGCATTTTTGATAGATTCTCTGTAAATAAGAAGTAGACAACTCTCTAACAACACAAAAATGTACCTAATGATGTTATTCTGCTGAAGTTACCTTACATTAATTTTCATTAACATTTGCTTTATGGTCCAAATGCATCATAGGTTTAGCTTATTATTTCAACTCACAAAAAGTAAATAAACTAAATAGCATTTATAAAGAAATTATATAGTCAGACCATGATCATTCGTTGTATACATTTCAATCACAGAGCTAAATAAATACATATCAGCACTATAGTTATTAAATAAAATACATGCCAACACAAAGAACTTAATATAAACATAGCAGTGAAGTGGTCCGCTCCATGCCTAACTTCCCCAGGAGCTACGCGATGTAAAGGTCACCACCGTCATCACGCAATTGCGTGTTTCACCACCTGATTCTTCTACGGAATCTTAGCACTGGATTAAAATGATAATAAGTCATTCATAAACAACTCAAAATATTTTAATCCGAATGAAAGAGCGGTTATAGTTTTCATTTTTAAGAACATCAATGTCATTTAAATTACCGACTAAAATACTAAGTTCTCTCATCCATATTAAAAAAATTATACTCTATAAATCATCGAGAGCTTACCTGATATTTTTTCGGGGTGTTATCTTCGTTGACGGACTGTAGCAATGTCTTTACTTTGTGTAGTTTAAAATTCTTGTTCTTGTTGAATATCACCTAGCATTGTACTGTGTTTAACCCTTCACAAGGACACAAATTAAAGTGCAAAACTTTTTTCCATCACTTGAATTCAAATTTTAATCTTATTTAAGATCACCAGCATCACAATTTCCATTTCAACTCCCCTTTTTAATTATTTTTTCAGATTAAATAACACATTGCACCACGTCCAGACGTAGACATCTCGCTCGACTGCCTCAATGTTAATGTCTGTCTCTGTATTCATCGAGAACCAACTCCTGTCGTCTGAACTAAGATCGAACGACTTTCAACTGAATTACAAAGAAGGTAAATAACTATGATATTTAACAAATTAAGGTAAAAGATCTATATACTTTTTAGGATTTTAATCATAAGAGGATGAAAAACCCATTTGATACTGTGTGAGCAGGAACATTTTTACATTCTTCAGCGGATTTATGACATACTGAGCCCATCTCATGTCAACATAAACGAAAATAAACAGCAATCATTGACATCAAAATGAATCGTTTTAGTTTCAATGTAAAATACAATTTCATTTTCAAACAAGTTTTAGATTATCTCTGCTTAGCATCAAATGAAATAAATATCAAACGAGTCACATATGAATACTAATTACGGTTATTCTTATAGCTTCCGTTATCAACCGCACAAAACGGGGCAAATGCATAGTGTAGGTTTTAGTGACCATAAAACAAAGAATCATCACTACCGATGTCACTGTTACATCTCTGTGCTGCTTCTGTTGAGTGATTATGCGATTTAGTTACAGTTGCCTGGTCCCTGGTTCGATACTCCTCGCAGCTTTCGAATATTCTCCTCATTGTGACGCAGGGGAACATTTGACTAACTGACACATTATTTCCTCAAAGTTCCACACCATCGCTACGTGTTCTTACAAGCTTCTACCTCAGCTCTAAAGAAAAACTAGAACACTCGCTAGAAACATGCTTAGAAATAAACTATAATCTTTATTCCATGCAGGCACACACGACATAGCCATTGTTTTCAATTGTTAATGCTAACATTTTAAGCTGGACATCACCACGGAATGCTGGATCATCACACTCACACACAGGTAAATGCGGTCAGAAATTCTTGCAGTGACCGCAAAATTAAGAAGACTACAGAGCTGTCCGACACACTGTCACACACCTATTGTATGACACACGTTCAGTTTCCATGAACAATTGGCAGCTGTGGACGTGTCTCACGCAAAGAAAAATTATAGAACTATCAGAACGGGGATACATGTATTATGTAACACGTATACCCTTGCATTTTTCCAAAAATGACACGAAAACCATTGTCATTTATTTGCACAAAAACTGATTAGAAGTGCATTAGAAAACACATTAGGTCAGAAATTTTCGTTTAAGACGGATTGCAACGTAACATTTTTTAATTTACCTGAGCCTACTTTGTACCAACAAAAGTTTTGCATTCGCTAGGAAAAAATTAAAGACAGTTGTGCAAAAACTGATGCGTTTTCGTGATCTACGTACGAATATTTGAATATTGAGAGTTTCATAGTTTCGTGCAATTTCTAATTATAGTAAACAAATATCATAAGAGTTTAGGTGCAACTTCTACCAACACATGTCAATGTATGAAAGAAGGAAGTCTGTTTCTCTTTACAAGATTGTCACACACAGGAAAAAAAGCACGCAAAACTTTTTCCTCTAAACAAAGCTGCTCTGTTTGTCCTGCAGGAAACTGTGTTGCCACACAAGCGCTTGTGAGGATGTCAGTTGTGTGCATGAAGTTACTCTCCAATTTCCGCAGATAATTCGTATATATTTTGTTGATATGCAGTTGTATGTAGATGTATGCGTTACGGCAGCATTACCATGATTCTGCACAATTGTACAAGAACTGTCAAAACTGTATACTCTATAAAGATCCTCATGTGTCACCTATTAAGTGTGAATCACTGTAACGATAAATCGCTGTTTTATTTGATGACTTTAACTGTCATAATCGTGATTTATAAACTTAATCTCTAGACAAATCATCCATCTATTACTCACAAATGACCAATGTACAATAAAAACTTTTAGATGAGTTATTTTTAAGTAAAATACTTGACGGAACTCAATTCTCAATAATTAATTGTTCTAATTAAATTATTTCAGTAACTACACTGCCGTGACCACACACTATGCAGTGGACAGTCGCGGCCTGGAGGAAGCAACACCTAAACGTGAGTCATAATTAGCGATTAATATAATTTGTAACAGTTTTGACATACAAAAACGTATATTTCCAATAAAGTTGGTATATAGGAGACATGAAATTGACGTTTAGTAAACAGCTTGTGAGTTCAAAAATAACGCCTTCTCCGTACACAACCTCGGGATTCTCAAGTACAAAGTTCATCGAGCTGCTACAATGATAAGCAAATGGAACTTACCTTTAACTTGACGTAACATATTTCCTTTAATCGTAGAAGAAGCGCATCGACCTCCAACAAGCTAAACCGCAAAACTTCGGCCACAAGAAACTTTTAGTACTCGTCGCGGTGGGCGTAGTAATACTATGCGCTGGTGTGTACTGCTTTGTACTACGCGCGCCTGCTGAAGACACTCACTTTACGCTCAAGTTTGATGACGTTCTGAAAAAGGTGTGTATAAATACGATAAGTTAAAACTTCAAAAGTTAAACGGGTTTGATAACGCTTTGATGTACAATTCATCAAAAATAACACTTTAGTTCCTTTTTACAGCTCTAATAATTATTCATAAATATCTGTAAGAAAATGTTAAGTGTTAACGTTTTCCAATATTAGTTCTTGTTAGTTCGTTAGCTGTTGAATAAAATGATACATCGTACACACGGAAAGTTACTGATATAAATAAATGGTAGCTGAAAATAACTGACCATACCTTATATTTTGACTCTGTGAGAACCAGTATTTATTTTATCAATCTAAACTGATGAGAGTTAACAAAACAGCTTATATTAAACTGCTCATAACTAAAATAATGCATCATATACATGAAATTTGGTTTGCAGGTGTGCAGGACCCCCAAAATCCCACTCCCCCCCTACGAGGGGGTGCACACTTTCTTCCAGTTCCTCACAAATCCTGACGTTGACTTCTGCTATTCCTGGATCGAATTTGGTGGAGAAAAACTGCCAATTTCTGCTCAGGTAAATTAAGAATAGAATAGAATAAGGCAGTAGAGACGAGCCGTTTGGCTTATTCTTGAATTGATACCCAAATTTATGTCCATTAGGTAGCTTTTGATTGGAGATTCCTGCGTACCCTGAATTTGATCTTTAAGATTCCTGCGCGTCTTAGTTACGTTAAAAACATGTCCCTCATCAGATGGATCCCATTTGTTAAGGACAAGCGGATTTTAAGCTACGATTCGAATTATCTTTGGGCTATTTTAATGAATAAATTAAATAATTACTTAATTATTGTAACTTACTTGAAGGATATAATAAAAAATATAAGATTTAAATGTGTCCAGAGCGAAGAAGAATGCAATGATGAGGTACGCAAGGCGAAGTTCATGTGTTTCAACGATGAGTACCAGATGAATCTTGACCCCTGCCTCACGTACTCATTTGGCAAGGACCTGGACAGTCAGTTTGAGAGAGACATGCACCTCTTCAGCTGTGAAACTCATGCTTTTGACGTACATGTGAGTATGTGCTATACTTTGTGTCATAAGTGAACACAAATATTCACGACTTGTAAGCGAGCCAACAAATTGAAAACAATGAAAACAATTGCCTCAGGTCGAGGAAGGGGAGCACATCAAGCGGTCCCAGTTTTGGCACGAGCACCGGTGGGACATCGCGGAATTCCCTTACGATATTCCTCCTGGGGAGAAACTAAACCCCGCGAAAGGAGAGGTCGATACTGGAACCCCTACCCTCCCCACCCTCCGTCGGTCCCTGGACTTCATCACGACGATGCTGCAACACACAGGGCGTGAGGTTAAGTTTGTGAAGAGTGACTTGGTGGGGCGTGAGTGGATCTTACTAAAGCAGCTCATCACGTACAACCACCTTGCTGACTTCCGACAGGTGAGATCTTAAGGTGTAGTCGATATCATAGAGACTAGTAGACACACACGTAAAAATTCTCGTGTTTTTTACTGAATTTTTTCGTTTGATTTGCCAGTGGACGCGGGCTTTGCGAAGGAGTTTCCACATTGAAGGATGTGCCTTTGGTATCCACAATACAATGCTTACAATACATGTATACCCTACCGAATTTCCTCCTATCTAAATCCTTAAGAGCGTAACAGAGACACGGACCACGCAAACAAGCAGTGTATTATTATACAGATATAGTGAGATTGTAAGCGCCGTGTGGTTGTAATACTGATGTTTTCTTAGGGGAATAAACACATTGTTTATCATAATATTGAACGTGTGCTCATCTAAATCACTTGCATTTACTCTTAATTTCATGTTCAGATTGGACTACGCATCCATCTGCCGCCTAAAACCAGGACCATGTCACGAGAAGCACGTCATGAAGTGTACAGCAAACTTTATGAGGTCTGTTACAGTAAATCTTTACTTTAACTGCAGTACTTATACTGCAGTGTAGTCTTACAATGCTTTACTTGAGTCTGTACACTGTAGCTGTGCTACACTGCTTTACTTGAGTCTGTACACTGTAGCTGTGCTACACTGCTTTACTTGAGTCTGTACACTGTAGCTGTGCTACGCTGCTTTACTTGAGTCTGTACACTGTAGCTGTGCTACACTGCTTTACTTGAGTCTGTACACTGTAGCTGTGCTACACTGCTTTACTTGAGTCTGTACACTGTAGCTGTGCTACGCTGCTTTACTTGAGTCTGTACACTGTAGCTGTGCTACGCTGCTTTACTTGAGTCTGTACACTGTCACAGTGCAGAGTACATTACATGGTGTTCAATAATTAGCATTACAACTTTTTTGCCCACAGTTATTAATTAAATCAAACTATACAATTTAAACAGAAATAAACACGTTATTAAACAATTAATATTTCCGAATATCTATAATTTATTCAATAACTTTCCATGAGCGTTTATAACCTGCTGCAAACGTTTGGAGAATGCTTGACATGAGTCACGAATGATTGTTTGGCGGATTTTTGCCCATTCCTCCTCAGCTCCTCAGTTTCTCCCTGCTGGATTTTACCAATTGGGATCGAGCTGTTCGAGGGCGACCTTGCTTTGGTCTATTAGCTACCTTCCTAGTTTCTTTAAATCGCTTAAGTGTTTTTCAAACCAGCATTCTGTTCACATTTAGTGACTTGTCAATGTCCCTTGGTGACTTGCCTGACTTATGCAACTCTACAATTGCTATTCTACAATTTAGATCTTTAGCCATTATTAGGTAAAAAGTATCTGGTAAAAGTTTAGATTATATTTAAAGATAAATAGAATAGTTGTAACGACCCCCTGAACACCTTATACACGGTTCATTCTAAGTACCTCTCTTCTGGTAAATTGCTTCAATGATGTCTACTAGATCTAATTATTGCATGCAATGCAGTTGTATTGCGTCAGAACTGTCTGTATTGCAAGACCTGCGTGCACAATAAAACGGACGATATAAAAAATACAATAAAAAAGAATGAAATAGAATAGAATATAGCGATAGAAACAAGCAGTTTGGTTTATTCTTGCGTTGTACGCAAGTGGCATGCTGTGTACAGTAATTAAGTACACAATCAGAGTACCGACACGCTTCAAACTAACGGAATACTGAACTCCTGCTAACTCATTAGAAGCTTCTACTTTGAAGGATTTGTAATCGTATTCTGACCAGGACATTATTTTATATTTATTTCTAGTCAAAAATGTAGTATATTAGTCGGTGAATTTCTGCTACTATGTACCATAGTACCTCTTGATGGTTAGTGTGGTACATCATGTCACTGTACACTGTACCATGTCACTGTCTCATTGCAGGTGCTACAGGGTCTATCATGTATTGGGTACAGGTATGTACTAAGTAGACCCATCAAATACTACAAGGGCGGAATACGCATACCAGAAATGAACAGGACTTTCTACCCTGCGTATGAAGTCAACTTTGCTAAAGACGTCACCTTCTCTCCATCTCCTGACGCAGTAAACTGAGTCTTCATGAATATCTTTTGTGAAATTCACGACGAATTTGTGTGTTTTAGTTCACTTCTCTGAATAAAAATGAAGAGATTGAGTGGTAGTTGACTGGCCTATACATCACAATATAGATCAAAGCAAGTAACTCATAATTAATGCTATTTAAGGGTGATTTATAATAATGATTATTACCCTCGAATATCCGTCACAGAACTGCTTGACAGACAAGCATGGCATGTGTAGAAGAACTAGCACCAGTTATACATAAGACAGACTAGCAGTCATACACATGACAGACTAGCACTCATACACATGACAGACTAGCAGTCATACACATGACAGACTAGCAGTCATACACATGACAGACTAGCAGTCATACACATGACAGACTAGCAGTCATAGCAGTCATATGTATGACAAACATGGTCCTCACTGGAATCTAGTTTAACTAACTAGTGAAGAATACCAGACTGTCAAGACTATATAATAGCAAGAACTAAGTATAGT
>VCRD01003214.1:0-55830 GCA_006783055.1 Trinorchestia longiramus
CCCACTCCTAGCCTCACCTCTCTCCCACTCCTAGCCTCACCTCTCCCCCACTCCTAGCCTCACCTGTCACCCACATCCCATTTTTTATTCCGACTCTAAATCCCACTGTAACGCAGTTCCTTTGTCTCAGACCAGCGTGTATTCCTCTCAAAATTATTTACAGAGCCTTTACTTATGTCCTACGCTTCCACAGCCTCCTCCACCTGCTTCCCTCACTAGTTAACCCTTTCACAGCCTCCTCCACCTGCTTCCCTCACTAGTTAACCCTTCCACAGCCTCCTCCACCTGCTTCCCTCACTAGTTAACCCTTCCACAGCCTCCTCCACCTGCTTCCCTCACTAGTTAACCCTTCCACAGCCTCCACCACCTGCTTCCCTCACTAGTTAATGTTTTCAAGCATAAATCTTCATGTTCCTCATTTTTATTAACTGGATATTCTTGTCACTCAACAACACTATTTTAAAAACGTTCTAAATTTTCCCATTATTTCAGTTTCACATTCATTAAAGTTTGAATTTTCTCCAAAATTGAGGACTAAGAAAAATTATCGACGGTATATCTTCGTTGAACATGTTTCATTGTTTCCATTAATAGATAACGCGTGTTGCAGCATTAGTAATATGGAGTTTATTTTTATTGTTTGATTTGTTTTAAAGTTGTGAGACATTTGAATGCGTAAACCTTGTTTTGTTGTCAAGAATATAGGGAATACTGCACTGTGCTGCACGCTGCACACTGCACACACTGCACACGCTGCACACACTGCATACACTGCACACACTGCACACACTGCACACGCTGCACACACTGCACACGCTGCACACGCTGCACACACTGCACACACTGCACACACTGCACACACTGCACACACTGAACACACTGCACACGCTGCACACGCTGCACACACTGCACACACTGAACACACTGCACACACTGCACACACTGCACAACACTTGGCTAACAGTCACGCTCACGCAGCAGGGGGGTGCAGGGGTCTAGGGCTGGTCCATTGACCCCCGTCGGGGGCAAACAATGGCAGGATGTGGGGATATTTTCCCCCTCACCTGACGGACCCCCTTGTGGCTTTAGGATCATGTGGAATGTTAGGAGGTGGTTGAAGAGGTCGCTTGCATTTTACCTGGACTTCGTAGATGACAATAGCAATTCTTGAATATACAGGGTGTCCATAAAGTCTCTTAATAAAAGTCTCTCATAAAGTGTCAAAAGCATCTCTTTCACAAACAGGATCCGTGAAACACACAAATTCTAGATGTAATTAAAAAATTTAATAAACACTGAATGCAATAGAAAAAACCTGAATAAAATATCTTATCAATTTCATTTGTAATAAATTTTTGAAATAGTAAAGAGACTTTATGGACACCCTGTGTTTTATAACTGGAGTAGCTCTACGAAAGTAGTCTGCTGCATTCACCAAGAGCGTCTTTCGTACTGTCAGTAGCTGCTGGCTGTTTTTAACTCAAATAACTACTCATTTCAATGGTAAAATAACACGAATGTTCTGCAGTTTCAGTACTGCAGCGTCAGCAAAATTTAACCCCTACAGCTACTACGTGGTAATGACGTATAACTTTTGACGACAGAGTGAAAATACGAAACACAACAAATTTCAAAACATCTTCGAATTGTAGAATTTTTGGAAATACCTTGACTATTGTCTGGTCATGTTAAACTTTGTATTCATTCTATTCGTGATAATTAGGAGAAGTGAGGAAATCGTGTTAGTTGGGTGTGTTGTGGGTTGTGTGTTGTTGTGAGTGTGGTTGTATGTATGGAGTTGTGTGTGTGCGTAGTTGTGTGTTGTTGTGTGTGTGATCATGTGTGGGGTTGTTGTGTGGTTGTGTGTGTTGTGTGTGGTTGTGTGGTTGTGTGTGTAGTTGTGTGTGTGCAGGGGAAAAGTAGCTATAGATGTAATGAGAGTTATGAATTCAGTGTATGTATTAGAGACGGAGGAAGTTTTTGAGGAAAGTTACGATATTTATTCACAAATTGGTTCAAATAAAGAAAGAAATGAAAGGAGGAAACAAAATTATGGAATGAGGGAACAAAATTATGAAATGATGGGATAAAATAATGAAAAGAGGGAACAAAATTATGAAACGAGGGGAAAAAATTATGAAACGAGGAAATAAATGATGCATTGAACAAAAATCGCAGCGAACAAGGAGAATAGGCATGAGCTATAACACAGTGTCATATATGATGTTAAAGCTGTCAGGCACAACTGACAGGTACAACTGATAAGTACACCAGACAGGACAATTAACAGGCATATTTGACAGGTAAAATTAACAGGCACAACTGACAGGTACAACTGACAGGTACAACTGATAAGTGCACCAGACAAGTACAGTTAACAGGCATATCTGACAAGTAGAATTAACAGGCACAACGGATTGACGCACCTGACAAGTACAATTGACAGTTACACCTAACAGAGACAACTCATAGGTAAGCCTGACAGGTATAATTGACAGGTACTCCTGACAGGTATAATTGACAGGTACACATGACAGTAATAATTGACTGGTACAATTGACATGGACATATGACAGTTACAATTTACAGGTACAGTTGATAGGTACACCAGATAGTTACATTTGACAGGTACAATTGACATGGTACAATTGACAGTTACAATTGACAGGTACAATTTACAGGTACAATTGACAGGTATAACTGACAGGTACAATTTACAGGCACAATTGACAGGTATAATTGACAGGTACAATTGACAGGTACACTTGACAGGTACCATTGACAGGTACAATTTACAGGCACAATTGACAGGTATAATTGACAGGTACAATTGACAGGTACACTTGACAGGTACCATTGACAGGTACAATTGACAGGCACAACCGTTAGGTACGCCGGGCATGTATCTTTTTCCAGGTGACATCTCTGCAACAAACTAGGCAGGTACCACTGGCAGGTACTAGGCAGGTACCACTGGCAGGTACTAGGCAGGTACCACTGGAGGTACCACTCGTAAGATAAAGAACAAAAAGACCTCCATGATGTCTACCTTGCCAGTCCCCGTCTGCCAGGCAGACCTGACAGGCAGACCTGACAGGCAGACCTGACAGGCAGACCTGACAGGCAGACCTGACAGGCAGACCTGACAGGCAGACCTGACAGGCTGACCTGACAGGCAGACCTGACAGGCTGACCTGACAGGCAGACCTGACAGGCAGACCTGACAGGCCGCAGCCTCGAATGAGCAGCTCAAATAAATGGAATATAAATTCGAAAGAAAAATCTAACGGCGGCGAAAGCGAATCGGATTAAAAACACGGAAATTTTATTGCTGGCTGCACAGGTTTATTGAAATTTTTCTGTTGTCAGAAGAAACCATTGAAAAAGTTTGAATAAAAGTTTCTATCTCACAAAGGAATTTTGTCCTATTGAGCTCTATTTCGATCACACATTATAGCACGTATGGAGAAATTATAAAACAATTTTTAATAATTCAATAAATGTCTTGTGTTTCTGAGTTTAAGATCTATTTACAATTTAAAATCCGTTGTGATTCAATTGAAAGTACGTATTTCATATAGAATTTTTTTAGAAGATTAAACAGATTCATTCTGTAAATTTTATAGAGACTGGTGGGCACTGCGTCAGTTCTGAATAACATTAGAAGTTTTTATTCAAAAATTCCTGAATCACAATTTTTTTTTATAAATCAGCAGCCTGAAAGAGATACAAGCAGCCAACGACGTAAAAAGTAGTTTTTCAATGAGAAAAAGTTCAAAATTTGTAGTTTTCGTTTCATCTGCAGAATGAAAAGTTTCAACTGCTTTTTTTGTATTGAGGAATTACGCTATTCAGCATGAAAGAATTTTCCTAAAATGGGATACGTGTTTTCTGCATGAATGTATTTTTTTTCCAAAGCCCTTCATTGCTTTTCAACAAATTTTAACTTCAAATTAGTAAAATTAAAATCATAACAGCTTAGTTGAACCGAAATTATACTGACGTAGTAACATCTAAAACTTAGATACATTTTTTAATTCTGTTAAAAACAGCTATTTAAAAAAATCTCACTAAGAGAAAATTTTCAAGTTTTCAAGTGAGAGTTCGATGACACGCGTGTAGCTCTCAATAGATTGCTGTTGTACTCTGTGCAGCAATTACTAGTATTTTAAGCATTCCGCCTGAGTTCACTGGTAGTTCCTTAAGTAAAGGTCAGGTGTGAATTCCCACGACAACATGCGTGGAAGAGAGCACGGTGAGGCACCTAACAATACGATGCGTACTGTATGATGACATGGTCTTTTGTTAGGAATGTAGTGCTGGTGAACGCAAGTTCCTGATCCAGCAATGAGTTTAATGAAATGGTTAGACTGGTGGTAGAAGACAGACAGTTGAGTATAAAAATGAGTGGGCGCTATGGATTGGAAAATATATGGTTCCTTCTATGGCTTAAGAATCGAAATAAAGTCTGAGGAAAATGTATCCCAGGGAAAGAAAAATGGTCGAATGCTAACCTTAAACTAAATCATTGAATTAATGGAGAGAACATTTCTATGGCGTAAGAATCTAAATAAAGCCGAAGGAAAATGTGACTCAGGGAAAGAAAAATGGTCGAATGCTAACCTCAAAATAAATCATTGAATTAATGGAGAGAACATGAGTATAATAATGAAGTAAGAGTGATCACTGAATGTAAATCAGAACTAAATATGAAATTTAATTGGCAGGTCTGATACCTCTCTGCAATAGACTCAAAATAATGAAAAAAATTGAATGAATGGGCTAAATGAAAAAAATAACGATTGTAAATATGTTTGAAAAACGATGAACAAATATGGAATGAGTGGAAAGAAACTATTGGGATGAAAAGTATCTAACTGATTGGGTTCTTGGACATTTTAGAATAAAAAGAGAGGCATATCAGTATCTATGTTTTCGTTTGGTAGGAAGGACTGTGAAAAGGATCGTCAGTGCAGTAGACATCAAAGGAAAAACTTACAAATGAATGTAAATCTCAATTTGATGTTATTTCGGCAAATATACTCGATACAGCACATTAACATGGACTTACAGTTGCAGATCCGTGGTTTGCATGAATTCACTGCGAAATCGACGACGTTTTTCACATTGTCATTGAATGAAGTTGAAGCTGTCAAGCGTCCACATTTACAAGATTATCTAAATCAGGGAAAATGAAAGCAAACGTAGATTCCTGGTTCGAGGTAAACTGAATTGTTTCACACGATCTTACAGGAGAAATCGAGTAATTGTTCATTATATAGCATTCCTATTTCGTGGTGTACACCAAAACGATTACATTTCAGATTCACGAAACCGTTTTAGTAGAACTGTTTATGAATGTCGTTCATTAAGTAGCAATAAGTAATTTTCTTCTAAGGACTTTAAAATAAGGATTTGAGGAAAATAACTGGCTTTTCTTCAAAAGACTTAGTCTCAATTCTATTAATTGAAAGGTATGCTCTGAGAGAGAGAGAGCGAGTGAATGAGAGAGAAGATTGAAGAGAGAGGGAGAGGGAGAAAGTACATTGAGAAAAGAAAGAGTAGATTATTAAGAGTTACAGTGTTCTTGACATGTTTAGAGAATAAATAAACAACAATTGTTGTATATTAAAGGAATCATTGACAAGCTTGTGAGTAGTCAACTAGAGTGAGTAGAACACTCTAAAGTCCCACTAGAGAGAGAAGAGTGCGTGGAGTGAGAGAGAGCTGAATGTTAGTAGAGATTACTTCGGTATGAGCGTACAAGTGAATGAAGAATGCGTGTGTGCTCATACATTATTCATTATTATTATTATTATAATTCATTATTTAGATAGAAAGTAATTACGTGACTTACTACCTCACTTGAGAAGTGAAGTACTGGATGTATGTAGGAGTTTGTGTGAAGATGCTGCAGTGATAATCACTTGCATCACTCGGTGACGGGCAGTTACGATCTTAATTTATCAATCTATTGTAAACAAGAGTGACGGTGGCATAATGCATTCTTTTGTGCCTAGTTAAATTATTTCATTGTGATAATCGCTGTTCTGTTCAAATGTGTTACGTATGCCTTCTTTCATATAAAGTCTCTCTTTTTTATATAAAGTCCTTTTTTTTAAACATACTCTATCATTGTTCTTTTCGCGGCCTATGTATCTAACTACCATCATTACTTCCTCTTAACTCGAGTTCGTATTTTCTGATGCATTGCCACGTCGGCATCTGTTTCCATAGTTTCTGAGTTCTTTTCTTGTCCTGTCCGCTTTTCCGTGTGCATTTTATTGTCGTTGTGCAGCCGCGCCTCAATTTGGGGATCAGTCTCCCTCTGTAAACTCATCAGATGCAATTTTTACAGTAAACTGAGTATCTCGTTTTTCCCACGAGCCACTTACTCTTCATCAAAGCTGTCCAGGGCGTGGGAAAAATGACCTTCATTTTTTCCTCGGGACACGCAACGCATTATTTCTCTATCCTGCGTGGGATTAAACATGCGCCTGCCGTTTTCTATGCTTCATTTTTGCCAATTTTTCAGCGCGCGTAAATTAAATTAAGGGCAGACTGCGTCGGTATAAAGAAGGGACGTCCTCTGCATAAATATTCGGCTAGGCTTGCGAGATTATCCGCCCTAGGCTATCGCGTGTCTTTCGAAACTCTGCCTTTTTAACAGAGTATTTTGAACAACAGTTTCTGACTTCCAGTGCCTCACATTTTCGCTTCGCATCTATTTGTCATACCCAGATAATATTTAATTACGAAACGAATTTTACCCGAATAACTTCAAGGTCCAGAGTAAAATTTAGATATGAATAATACTCATGTGTATAAGAACGTAAATGTTCTTTAATTTGATCAATGTATTACTTCTTGGTAGTAATACTTCTATTTTAAGCCTTAAACGGCGCTGTCCGACACTATTCCACGGACATAAATTATTTGCACTGTGTTCGTTACTGAACATGATCATTTTACGACTGGTTGTTTTAAATGTTTTAAAGGGAAATCAACTTGTGTGCCAGACATCACTTTAAAAATAATTTCTATTGAACTTGGTTATTTTAAAGAGAAATTGTGTTATCTTGTCCTAGACGTCGTTGTCGAAAATAATCTCTTTAGGGCAGCCTTCTTTTAAAAAAATGTTGGCATATCATGCAACCGTTAGCAATTGCAAGTAAACTATATTGTGCCTTGTTATCAAAAAGAAAATTTCTTAATTTAGTGAGAAAAGCATCAATATGAAGATAAGTTAGAAATTTATTATATTTCACAATTATTTGGCCCTGATTCACACCTTCAACCCTTAATTTATTCAAATAATGATGAAAGACTGAGTGAAGCGACTAATTATTGTTCTGCTGTAACGTTTGTATTGAATTACAAAGCCTATGTGGACTTTAGGAACTTTTCTAGTGACATCTATTGTTATTTATATGTTCATAACTACTTTACAATCTAATTCATAAATTTTTTCACTGATTCAATCGGAAGAAAAATATTCATCTTTGTATTAAGAGTGTATTTCCCTGACAAGATTTTACTAGAAACAAATTCTCAAATAGCTGAATGTGTGATACAAAACAAATGCATGTTGACCACTTAAGCCCCTAACGCATCATACAGTAACAACTCTTTTCACTCGACACAATCTTCATCAGAGTAACAAGTACCAAAACTTCTTCGTCAGGTAAATTTTATCGATGTGATTGTTATGAAAATAATAGCACTTCCTTCAGAGCGTGGATTGAAGAAAAGTAGTCCGCGGCTATCGAGAATGATTGTCTGTTACAAGATACATACGTAGTCCTTTTTCTCTTAGAATTTAATTTGGTGATTGTTAAAGTGTAGACTCACACAGAAGAAGAGAATTTAAGGTGTCTCGCTTTGTTCAATTAATTATTTTTATCCGACAAATGTGTCAGAATCACTTCTTCCACTTAAACGTAGATACTGAAGCAAGACACAGTGCATCATTTTTGGTTCCAAGAACACAATAAAAAAGCTCCCGAATTTAACTTTAACCTTAGGAAATGACATTATTGAACCAGTAGGAAAAGTAAAAAATTTAGGCGTCTGGTTTGATCAAAACATGTCTTTCACATCCCACGTGGAGAAAACATGCAGCAAAATTAACGGTACATTGATGTTCCTTCACCGCGTGATGAACATGCTTGACGAAAAAACTAGATTATTAGCTATCCAATCTTTGGTATTATCCCGCTTTGACTACTGTGACTTGGTCTGGGGAGATATACCTAAAGGTCTTCAAAAAGAGCTACAGAAATGTATGAATTTTTCTGCTAAAGTAGTATGCAAAGGAAATTTCAGAAAGAACGATCATGCAACACCTCTCATGGAAAAACTTAACTGGACCCCGATAGAACAAAGACTACTCATTCACAAGGTCAAATACGTATTTTCCTCTCTATATCGCCCTCAAAGTTCTGCCAACGTTGTTAAATTCTATCCACCCACTACCAAGGGTGTGAAACCTGATCGACGACACGATGTTAACATCAGTTTCCGCTCGTCCGATGCTGGACAAAGGGCTCTTTCAATTTCAGGTGCATTGCTTTGTAATAAACTGCCCACGCATATAAAGAAAAACCAATCAATTAAAATTTCAAAAAAACGTGACACAACATTTTTGCATATCAAAGTAGCAAACAAATACAGAAATCTTAGCTCCTATGCATGATTAAACAAAATTAACTTAGTAACGAAACATGCTCCATATAAGTGTCCAAATATTCAAACGAAACATACGTATATGTCAAACTCGTGCTATAATTCCTCAGCTCTGGAGTCAAATCGACTAATTTAATTTTATCAAAAACCAGGATGTTTTTCACTTTTTACTTTTTTTTGTTTTTGTTATATTTCAGGCTTATAAACTGGTGCTTTTTTAACCTGATAAACGTTAACATGTTAGAAAGGTTTAATTTTCATAGAGCACAAAAAAAACTCTTGATAGATAATAAATTGTGTTTTGCCTAAAACTAAATAGAATTTGATATAAATTAGTGTTTACTCTTCAGATTATTCTTCTTCCGAGGCATTTAGATGTATATATACATATGTATATATGTGCATATGTGTATGTGTGTGTATGTACATACATGTGATATGTGCATGTACGTATGCATGTGTGCGTATGTGTGTATGTATGTATGTATATGTTTAGGTATGTGTATGTGTATATATATATATATATATATATAAATGTAATTTTTTACGTTATTTTTTACTTATCGAATGCATAATCAAAAAATTTATCTGTCAATGTCAGTAATTGCTTTGCTACAATAAGTGACTGTGAAACCTCAGAACTTTAGTCTACTACAGCTTTTCTTATCTATATCAACATCTAAGTATTGAAAATTTGACACATTCACTGTTTTATTTTATCTTTTTTTACTCTCTTTCTCTGATATGTAACGCCCGTTCATATTAAACACGGTGCTTACTGTACAGATAACTGTAATAATAATTAAATCAAATCGATCATCAGCAAGCCATACCATACGGTCAACCAGTAATTAGAAATTACAATTTCAATTTAATAATAATCACAATTTTATGTTTTAAGTTTTTGCTCTCATAATTTTCCTTTTTCGGTCTTTCTCGGATGTTAAACATCCAATTCAGTTAAATGTAATGATGTCAAATCTAATCTGTACTTAAAGAAAATATTTTGTTTATCACCTAAAATGCGTATAATACCTACCACGTCAGAATTTAGATGTATCACCAATGATTACCTCTTAAGTCATCATTGAAAAAGAGAAATTTCATTTGTTCCCCCATGTATATTTAACGTTCATTGCGTGATGTGAATGTTTACGTATACCCGTAGGTACTGCTGTTTTATCATCTATGATACTACGAATAGAATACCTACTACTTAAGGATTTTATGATAAGGCATTTTTAAAAACCAATGCTGTTACATTTCTTATGTACCAACTTTATTAGAAATATATGTTTGTGTTTATTTTTGTTTGTTTTAGTATAGCAAACAGTAAGTCCTTGGAAGCGAAAGAACTGAGAGGCTTTTTCTTTCATAGTCGTTTAGTAGTCTAGTCAATAAACTACCCTCCTAGTTCACAACCACATGATAACATTCCCTCTCTTGGAAATTAGGTTAAAACCTTGTGATGCCATGTGATGGGGAATATGATGCCATCATAATAAAATTCAGCATACACATCGCAGCCTTAACTTTCATAACACATCACAATGTCTGCTCTCACAGGACAACACAAGCTCCGCGACACAAATCAGCCTTCGTAGCACAACACCAGCCATGCAACACAAATCAGCCTTCGAAACACAACACCAGCCCTGCAACACAAATCAGCCTTCGTAGCACAACACCAGCCCCACAACACAAATCAACCATCGTAACACAACAGCAGTCCCACAACACAAATCAGCCTTCGTAACCCAACACCAGTCCCACAACACAAATCAGTTTTCGTAACACAACACCAGTGCTCAAAAAATGACTTCAAAACAATACAAACTCTCAAAAAACATCACCAAAGCTTCTCGTATCAGAGCCAACCCTTTCACAGCCCTCTTTTCACGTGTTCCCCTCGTCCCACCGTGCAATCTCAAAATGCCCCAGCAATCAAGTTTTGCAACAGAGTACTTCAAATCAAACGACCTTCCTCAACGCTAGCACAGTCATTCACTTCTTGCCAGTTATTCTCGCTCTTTGCTTTACTCTGTCTTTTCCATTCGTGCTGTTGTTTTTGACTTCATCTGTCTGTTTCGAGATGAACTTTTCAATCAAGTTTACAGCTCATTTTCATCTTTGGTTTCGAAAATGTGACACATTACACCATGTGTAATTTTTTTTAATACCTGCATGGCATTTCAGTCTTTTTCATAAGTTTGCATTTGCGTTATCTTGTTTTCTATTCTGTAAATCTCTTCTACATCGCAAGTCATGTACAATATTGTGTACTGTAAGTCATGTGATTATCACATACCGAGTTTTATATTATAATGTAACACGAGCTCGGTAATATTATTATTCCGTATAAATTGAAGCCTGTAAGTATGACAACTACCCATCCTTCTCTTACCTTTCTTTGTTTACACCTGGTGTCTGGTGTGTGATTGAAGTGCCTGCGCGTGATTGATACCTTAACTTTAGAAAGCATTGGACTTGGGCAACAACTCAAGAATGAACCTATCAGTGCATTCCTGTTGCATTATTTCATTCTATTTTATTTAATATTCTCTTGTATTTTATTGATATGCTCGTCATGTTCATTTACTCTAAAATCCTTTTTCTCTCTTCCAGTGTCTCTAAGTACAAACCTCATCTCGTTCTAACAACTAAGAAATGGAGTTCCAATTACTCAGACCTGAGGAGTGCACTCATCAATGCCTGTTAAGAGTATTAGAATACACGTATATACCATATTCTTCAATCCAGATATAGAAACGAACTTGATGCTTGCTTTTGAAAGTGTCATGAAAAATAAACTACAGTCTACAAGAAAAAAATTTTTGACCAATGTTTATTATCTGCTTACATCCCCTATTTTCCACTTACTTCACAAAATTATTTTGTTCTCAATAGAAAAGAACATTTCATTCGTCGCTTCTCCACTTCGTGTGCAGCTCTGAGTTCTGTTTTCAGGGTGCAGAGTTTCAAGGAATTGCCTCTGACTTGAACTCTTCCAAGTTCCCTGTCACTTCTTCTAACTGTTAACAATAACGAAGCAAACGGCTTGTTAGTATATTTTTATAATTTTTTCCTACATTTTCTTTCGTGTTTCATTTCTGTTAATCAATGTCCTTCGTTAGTTTTATATCAATTAGAGACAGAATTACTTTCTAACTTTTCATTTCATCCCTCCATTTAGTACTCGGAATCATCTGTTCATTCATTCATGTAATTACATTTTTTAAGGTATGAGCTGTGTAAGAAAGTAGGAGAAATAGTAGGGTAACGAAACTTTTGAAAGTAGGATAATTTATCTTATTAATGATGTTTGCATTTGTAAACTGCCAAACCTCATCGCGCGTTGCTCTTTAAAAACTGGTGGTTTTGTACACAAAATTACGTTTCAGACATATTCGTTGATGTTTCATTGATTTATTTCAAATCATAATATAACTTCAAATAAACATCTAATTTTTAATCAAATTGTTTCAAAGTCTAAAAAGCCAGAATTTTCAATATCTTGCCCCACTTACTTTATGAAACGATACATCTCAATTTCAATACATATATTTTTCATCTCTTCCAAGGGCAGATGGAATTCCATGATATTAATGTGGCTTCAACATCACAACGCATAAAATGCAGGATTTCTTTTTTATCATTAAGGGATTGAGCTCATTCAGAGGCCAGTTCCAGCATTTTAAACTGAGTCTTTTTTAAAAAGTGGTGTAAGGTTCTTTAGGCTGATTATTTTCAAAGGAATTTTAAAGTTTCTTCTTGTAATGTTTTCTTATAGAATTAGTTAATTCATTACCAGACACTAGGTCTATGTGAGGAGCTTTCCGCACGAGCATGAATAAATTGCCAGTTATTTTCTGAGAAACGAATTCAAGGATTTTTATCTCATAAACTTTGTACTTCTTTCTTACTTTTGGCTTGAATTGACCGCAAACTTTCCCCAGCTAATTCCATCTCTAACTATTCTCTTGGAAACACGTCACTTTTTTCTGCACTTCTTAAAGTCAGCATGCGCCGTGCTTTTTTCCCCCATACACCCCCTGCTCCCCTGTTCCGCACCCCATTCACTTCCCTATCGTCCTGATTTCTTCATTTCCTCCTGTCAACACCAACCGACAATCTCCCCCATTACCTACTTCCGGCAATCCCCTACTCCCCTCACTTCCCTCATATCCTCCCCTCACAGGCTACCCTCTCCGAGACTTTGCTTGAGAATGCCCTCGACATACACACAAAAATTCTGCTTAAAAATTGCCTCCCGTACCGGGATGCAACTAGAGTTTCGATGCAGAAATCATGCCAGTTTCGATATAAAAATAATGAGGGGGAATTTGTTCCTCTAGAGAACTGCCTTGCAACTTTTAATTTTATTATGCCTGATATCTTTCTCTATCCGCGCATTTCATGTTAGGAATTACTGTTATTTCATTCAGGAAGCTTTTTTATCTGATGATTTTCTTTATAACGCATTACATGTTAGGATTTATTATTATCTCATTCAGGAAACTATTTCTAGCCAGTCATTATGACAGCCTAAATTTACAACTAGTTCAGAGTTCTCATGAATTGCCACTTCATTACAACTAGCGAAAAATATAAAAAAGACGATTTAAATCATTACGTGTTTCTAACACAGTCTAAGTAGATTCGTAGAAATTTCCAATTCTTCAATGTTACATAATTTGAGTTTGCCACATGATTCTTGCCTGAAGAATGAGGCTGAGGCCCTGATGTGTACGTGGCAAGGCTGCAGCACGGACCGAAAACCTGGAACAATTTCACAGTGATACACTTATTGTAAGTTTGCCCTCTAACAAATATCTAGTCTCTGATATAAAAAGCTTATTAAAATTGTATGTACAGGGAAATACAGATATATATCAATTATTTCTATATTTTTCTTATTATTATTTCATTATGGTAATAATAGGCATGACAATAATAATGACAATTAATATTATTATCATAATTTTTATTACAATTATTTTGCAATTCTTATTAACATCATAAAGTTTTTATCATCGATACGATGATCAAACTGACTGTTTTTTTTGTAACTATTTTTATTATAGAGATATTATTTTTGCCAATAATGTCCACGAGCAAGCTTTTATTGGTTGTTGATGGACGCCCAACATTGCTGTGCTAATATTGGTCGTTGATGGACGCCCAACATTGTTGTGCTAATATTGGTCGTTGATGGACGCATGACATTGTGCCAATATTGGTCGTTGATGGACGCATGACATTGTGCCAATATTGGTTGTTGATGGACGCCCAACATTGACACGTAAAAATGAATTCAAACACAAGGGAAGATCCAAGATGTGTGCAAGTTTTTGTTCATTCATTTATCAGCCTACTTAGGTCGTTAACATTAACATTTCATATTTACCGTGGTAATGAAATTATCCTGGATGTTAGTACTTTTATTATTACTACTGATAGAAATGTTTAAAAGTTTCCGTCAAAAATGCGTTTCATGGAGACCATGAGAGGAGATCCAAATCTCTCTCGCAGCCCTCACTCAGAGCACAGAAGGATGATCAAAGAGAATAGGGGTGATGAGTACGTGAATAGAAAACGTGTGATAAAAAAATGACAAATTTAAAACAGAACTTGAATAGAGAAAAAAGGAGAACATAAACAGGACATAAAGAGCTAGAGAGGAGGTGGAATGTGCATCAGTTGGAAAAGAGAAAAAGAGAGGAAGCGCTCCGCCGCCATGTTGTTTGTACATGAAATTTTTGCCGTTTTAATCCGTTCATTGGAAGGCGAGAAACTGAACTGAGCAGTTGCCATGGCGACGGCTGCTGCTCTCAAGGAGCGACAGGCGCTTTGTATGCTGTCTGAGTGATCTGTGTTGTGTGTCCTGACACAGTGTGTGGTGACTGTGTTGTGTGTCCTGACACAGTGTGTGGTGACTGTGTTGTGTGTTCTGACACAGTACGTGTACATAATACATGGGGCGTATGTTTAGTGACTACCAGTGAGTAGAAAACGTGTAGCATGTACCAACAAAGTATTTAGTGTGAAAACAGTTAGTGTATAGTAACTGTGACAGTTGGTGCCGTGTGTGGTAACTACTTAGCGTGTGTTTACTGTGAACGTGTAGTAGTTATGAGAAGTGTTGTAGCTGTGCGTGTACCTGAATAAAATTAATTCTGAATTCTGTGTACAGTAGCATGAAGCACTTGTAACACATAGTGCAGTGAGTTGCAGCTGTGCAGCACAGGGCAGTGTATAGTAAATGTGCAGTGGTGTAGTGTGCAGTATAGTGCAGTGTGCAGTGTAGTGCAGTGCAGTGTAGTACAGTGTAGTGCAGTGCAGTGTAGTACAGTGTAGTGCAGTGTAGTGCAGTGTAGTGTAGTGCAGTGTGGTACAGTGCAGTGTAGTGCAGTGCAGTGTAGTGCAGTGTAGTGCAGTGTAGTGCAGTGTAGTACAGTGTAGTGCAGTGCAGTGTAGTACAGTGTAGTGCAGTGCAGTGCAGTGCAGTGTAGTGCAGTGCAGTGTAGTACAGTGTAGTGCAGTGCAGTGTAGTAGATTGTGGTGCAGTGCAGTGTAGTACAGTGTAGTGCAGTGCAGGGTGCAGTGTAGTACAGTGCAGTGCGTGACGTGCCCTGTGCCAGACTGGAGGTAGGATGCAGTGGTGAGTTGGGCTAACGGATACTACAATCATTCTCTCGTACCAGACAATAAGCAAACCGGATACCTTGCCTCTTGATCAAAGCATGGAACAACATATAATACACAGGGTGTGGCAACATAATTTCCTTTTTCAAAGGAAGTTCTTTAAAAAAAAGAAAGTTATGTTTCCTCACTCTGTGTGTTCGGTCAGCAAAAGTTTGAATCACTTAATCAAAATGGAACGATTTGTATCATTGTAGAATTCAAATTAGACAGACTACGAGGTTGAATTTAGAGAATTTGTGCGTTTGCTGCTGATGTCTGAGTATTTTATTCAGTTGCGTTTGGTTGTGCTTGCAGGTCCAGCATTTGTTTCATTGCCACTCTGTGTGGCCTAGGAAACGAAAAAAAATGAGAGAAGACATTTCTTTCGCGTAGAACTAGTTTACTGAAATTTTTTTCCATCAGAAAATGGAAGGACCCCGTTTTCATTATCAAGTGCAGGATACGAACTATGAAGATAAACTTAATCGACAATTTAAAATCAAGAAATAAATGTGAACTTGTAATTACGAATGACTTTACGTCATCCTCTTGCATTGTTAGGGCACCCGTTCTTACTTAGACAAGAAACCACCAGCTTCTTTGAGATCATAGTTTTATTGACACATATAAAGTTATATAGTCATCGTGCACTGTATTTTACCTGTAAAAGCTGACAATACCCTGCAGTTTATATTCCCTATTCGAACAGACTAGCAGGTCCTTCAAGAGTTGCTTTATATTCTCAAATATATAAAAAAAACCCACAGTGAAAATAAGGTTCATACCACACATGTTACCAATATTCTGTAGTTCAGATAAAAGCTTTCAGCAATATGGTATATCACGTGAGGAATTCCTTGTGTTGCATGTATGATGAAAATATGAACGCAGGTAAGCTCATCTTTATGCTCTTGTTTTATTAGTTACTGATACGCTGGCGTAACATGGATTCTCCTTAAATATTTTTCAAGACTGTCAGTTAAGGAGTAAACTTCCAAATGTCACTTAATGAATATCTAGAGTGTATTCTAAGCGAACCCTGAAATTCTCTGTCCATGGAAATTTTTTGCAATCTTCTCAGCTGAGCTCAAAACACTGCAACGTTTTTGCAATTAAATACGTACGTGCAGAAAATTGCCAAGAAAAATTAATAAAGCTTCGTAATTGGATCTGCCCTGGGAGAAAACCATGTCGACGACAGCTGGAGGCCGCTTAAAATATTAAATTTAGGAGCCTGCGCTTAATATTGTGAGGAAGTTTTTGAATAAAACATAAAAAAATTAGGCTTGAAAGTAACGCTGCAAACTGAGTTGCTTCGTTGATCTCCAGGATGGTTGAAGACTTAATTGGCTTGAATTTATGTAAATCTTGAACGCTTGTTGTTCAGCTTCATACTCAAGCGTTGTTAGTTAAATGTGGCAGAGTATCGTAGCAATGTTGCTATAAAAATTGCCGGAATGAGGTTTAAGCTGAAGATGGGCTCACCAATATCTAGTTCAACTTTGATGCACCAAGTAATTCTGAAAGAAGTCGAGTACGAAACATACTTCCAGCGTCGAGCTGAAGAACGTTATCTTCAAGATGTGCGTTTGAGAGACGGTAATTCAGAATCATGAAGCAGGTCTATAACAGCCAGTCACAATTCTCTCGAACAACTTCAATTTCTATTAGAATAAAGGGTGGTTGCTACTGAAGTGATATTGAGTTGTCCTACTGAAGAAGAAAAAGCAGACCATTCGCATAGAGCGTAAACAATGACATATATGACATTTTGGTTTTGTTCTTCGTGCCATCACGCTTTGCTGTGTGGGTCCTAGTCCCGTGAAGCGGCGAACCACCCACGATTAGTGTAGGACCCACGAGTAGTGTAGGACCTACGAGTAGTGTAGGACCCACAAGTAGTGTAGGACCTACGAGTAGTGTAGGACCCACAAGTAGTGTAGGACCCACGAGTAGTGTAGGACCCATCAGCAGTGTAGGACCCATTAGCAGTGTAGGACCCACACGCAATGTAGGATCGACATACAATATGCGGCTGAATGTGGAAGTTGGACAAAATTTAAACGTTCAAAACAATAAACAATCAATGTAAAAGTTCTGTGCAATATAATCCCTGCACGCATTATATGCCATAGACCCTGTTTATCATGCAATTGTATAGTATGGTATTAGAGTGTGTAGTATTGACTCTGTACTGAGTACAGATCCTGCATGCAATGATTTACTGAAAATTATAGCGTTACGTAATAACTAACACTGATACAATGCAGAGTGGACATAAAAATACACTTTCTATTGTATTTGGTAGCTAAAGAAAAAAGCTGAAAGCGTTACAGACCTTGTGCGCTATGTTAGGCTGACAGTAAAAATTTGGTGCAATATAGACCCTGTCGTTCTTCTTGAGTTGCTCTGCGTAATCAAAAAACTGTAAAGCTGTTTTACGAGGCATTTATTGGTCGATTTTTGAATGTTTTCGAGCAGAAAGGAGCAGACAATCTCACTTTCTTCAGTGTCCATGGAACGTAAAAACGAGCGGCAATAAGGAGCTGTTTTACGAAGGGTATTTACGACGACTACGGTGAGCTGTTCTCCATATTGGAGACGCTTTAAGACCGGGTCTAGAACGCGCGTAAAAGAGCTAGGGGATGAAAAAAATATAAAACTGGCCATGAAACAAGACTGAGAAATGTCGCAGAATTGTTTTTGCTGTGTTATGGGCATTCTTACACAGGTTCATGAGTGTATTTGATGTAATAAAATAAATTTTATGCAATAAATTTAAATGTTTCAAATGAAGTTTGTAAAGTAGATATATATATATATATATATATATATATATATATATATATATATATATATATATATATATATATATATATATATATATATATATATATATGATAATTTAATGGTATGTTTGAAGTCTGTAAACTGATGTACAATTCATTTGGGAACAGATAAAAACTTGGTGCCCGAAGTACGTGTTTTGCATGCATGCGAACACGTAGAGTTTCAGAGTACTTGGTACACGTGGCTAAGAAACCCCGTAGAGTATTCTTCTCTGAATTCCTTTAGGCTGAGAGGGCTTCCCAAAATAAATTCTTCTATAAAGATATTAGAAAGCAATAAAACATAACCTACACTTTGTATGTGCTTTTTGTAATTTTAAGTATGATCCGACATTGTCTCGATCTGTAATCCACATTAAAAAAGTAACACTAAAATTAAAAATTCACTGAAACCTGACTAATAAATCTGGGAAATTATCAGTAGCAAATTTCGCTGACAACAGTTGCCATTGACTACTTGCAGTCGATGAATTACTTCCATTTTTTATCTAGTCACTGTATGATGTGTGTAATTGTGTGTAGAACTTGTTATACATGATTACGTTTTCAGGCTGTGTTTCAATCATCTAGTAAGTTAGAGTTAGATTTAGATGCTCAGTCAAAGCTGTGAGATTTGCATGCAAAGTTAAAACCGTCAGATTTATATGCTCAGTCAAAGCTGTCAAATTTACATGCTTGGTCAAGGCAGAGTAGGATTTACATGCTCAGTCAAGGTAGTCAGATTTACAAGCTCAGTCAAAGTCGTCAGATTTACATGCTCAGTCAAAGCCGTCAGATTTACATGCTCAGTTAAGGCAGGGTCAGATTTAAATGCTCAAAATCCGTGCTTAGCCTAAATTTTTTCTCAAACACATTGTGATTGAAATTTATGTATCAGTATATATCCAGTGAACGTATTACACATTTACCATGAGCGAAGGTGAAAGAAGGAAATACATAAAATATTGAAACACCTTGCTAGTGTGAACTGGAGAAAAATATCCTAATGGTTGCAAGCTTTTTCTTCCAATGAGAAAAGAATTTCTCTTTTCTGAAGATCTTTCCTCATTTCCCAGGACGCTCCCCAAAAATCCAAAGCAAGCTTGACGTTGCCAAGCCTAGCGGGAATCCCCTAGGCTTACGGGATTCTAGCGGGATTTCCTTTAGCCGAAGGTGTCTTGTAAATATTGACTCGGGCTTCTCGTAAAGTTTGCTCTGCCAGATTCCTAGGTAATAGGAAAAACAGGAAAACAGACGCCAGGTATAACAGGACAAACAGGTGTCTGAACCAATACGAAAGGCAAACAGTCGTAGTTGCCTTCTGCAAGACGCAAAATTGAATGACCAGTAGTTTAGCTTTCAATGGCGGTGGTACATGACTTTAGGATAGCAAGAGCAGGTATGAAAACCAAAGAAAAAATTAGTTAAAACTGGAAGCATTAGATTCCTATGACTGAAGCAAAGAGGAAATCGAGTATGCAGTGCAGAATAAACAGTAAAGAGAGCAAACGGGGATGAGAAATCGGTCTCTGTAACAAACTTAAGAAAAGGTGAAATGAATGTGAGTTAACCGAGTTATATAACTATACATGAGGACAAAATTCGTTCATTCCAGGTACGCTTGCAAGGCTGAATGTTGTGTAGAAGAGAAAAATGGGAAATGATGAATAAAATGGAATGACTTGAATCAGCATAACACCGAGCTTTCACTTGGAGTTCAATGGATGAAGAAAAAATGAAGATACATCACAAGGAAGCAGAAATTGCGTGGAAGTCTAGCAAGAGCGAGAGAACAATGACTATGCATGTGTGTTAAGACACAGAATAAAAAGGAAATACATGTGCAATAGAAAACAAATACACACAGGGGTTGAATAATTATTGCCCCCGTCGTGTTCACAGCACAAGTTAATTTTGTTCGCTGTTTTGTTCGGTTTGCTGCTGGACTCAAGTGTACTGTCAGTACAGAGACTTAAAATGAGTAAAATGCTGCTGGACTCAAGTGTACTGTCAGTACAGAGACTTAAAATGAGTAAAATGCTGCTGGACTCAAGTGTACTGTCAGTACAGAGACTTAAAATGAGTAAAATGCTGCTGGACTCAAGTGTACTGTCAGTGCAGAGACTTAAAATGAGTAAAATGCTGCTGGACTCAAGTGTACTGTCAGTAGAGAGACTTAAAATGAGTAAAATGCTGCTAGACTCAAGAGTACTGTCAGTACAGAGACTTAAAATGATTAAAATGCTGCTAGACTAAAGTGTGCTGTCAGTACAGAGACTTAAAATGAGGAGGAAGGAAAGGTGAAGATGAGCCTGAACTAAAAGTGATGATCAAGCATAGTCGATGTACAATAAGAGTAAATTGAATATGATTGGTCGAGTAAATTGAAATTAAACGTTGAATATAATTGAAATAAAGTGAGTGGGACGTCCAAGCAATGGGGGTGTGTAGTGAAAGATAAGTATAGGAAAAGTGAAAGTGAAGTACACGTGGAGTGTTAGAGGAATGAGGGAGGGAAATAAAAATGAAGTGAAGGCAAAGTTACGGTGAGGCATAAGTGAAGTAAAAGTATAGTGAAGGTGAAATGAAGACGAAGTGAAGATGAATTTAAGTGTGATGAAGGTGAAGGAAAATGAAAATGAAGATAAATTAGAAGTAAAGTGAAGGGGAAATGAAAACACAGTCAAGGTGATGTGAAGGAGACGGGAAAGCGAAGGGAAAATGAAGTGAAGGTAACTCGTGAAGTGACAGACGACGTCAAACTCTTCTCTAGTTTTTCCCGGTCAAGTAATGTAGCTTGTAATTCAAAGCTCCTAAAAAGCTATAAGCTAACTTGATTTGTTAATACGGTTGGATAATACAATACAATTAATTTTGCGAGATAAACTCAATCGTGTAAACTACTGCTCAATGTAGGAGTGGATAATTTCGCCCACAATCTGGTGCAAAAAGACACATTCTAAAAGGCAGCAAGATTGACACAGGCACTACTCAAGCTGGATATTTTTGTTGTTGCATCAGAGCTTGTATTTGATGCTGGTCAGAAATGCCATGAGGGACGGTATAGCATCTTGCTACGTACGCTGAAAATCATTTAAAGAATTTATAATTCACTCAGGTAATATTCACTGAATTCATTAAAAAATGAAGTAATATTTATGAAAACAGGAAATTATTACTTTAGGAGGCCTATAAAATTGCAAAGTTATTTAATCCAAGCGTTGACAGATTTTTTACTCTGTGATTGAAATAACGTCTACGGTAAAAACAACCAGTATTTCATTTACTCCTGAGGCTCATATACCATATTATAGTTTCGAGAAATTATTGTTAAATTAGAGTGAGGAAACAAACGCAGAATAAAATGAATACAATGTCGAAACTGTGCTCAGTAGATGGAATCTTTAAGGTATAATTCGGAAAAATAATGTTTAACAATAGATCAAAGGAGATTTTCTAAGAGTATTGCAGAATATGCACCCGTATCCAGAAGCTAAACTGTTGAAGATAAATTAGACGAAAAAACAGATACTTCAATACAGATGTGAATTTAATTGTGAATTGAGTTGTATGAACAAACTAGATCTCAGTATGATCGTGCTATAACCCTAAGCTTGCAAAATTATGTAAAAATAATCGAGAAGCAACCATTTTACACTTGTATTAAGGACATGAGAAATTTAATGCTATAAGATCAAAATTTGCTTTAAACTTCTTCAAATTGTTATTAGGAACCATAAAAATAAATATATATTTGAAAACTATTGTCATAAACGACACACACACAAGTTTATTCGATTTAAACCTAGTTTACGGCATTATTTGCTGCAATCAAACAACCTAGCGTACAGCTTACAAAAATTTCTGGCTGGACTTGAATGGAGTATTTTGAAATTGAGATTCATAACTTCGAGGAATTTGGTAAACTTGGCACCTTTTTATCTTGAGTTAGAGCCCTGTTTGAGGAGTAGAAGTTCAGCTGCGAACTGAACTGCCTTAAGGCTTCTACTTACCACTTGTCAGAGCAGCAAAGTCGTGCCCAGGTTCGAGTATTGGAAACTGATGCTCCCTTGGGCAACCAATGCACCAAACCGATACCCGATACACTGAAGCTATACACCAACCATCCGATGCACCAAAACGATGCCCCTCTGAATCAATCCACTCAAGCTATACTCTCAAGTGATGCCACATGCTGTGTGCTGTGTTACGAAACTCCTGAACTCACCATAAGAAATAAGCCCCTAAATATTTGGACCAAAGTACCAAGCCCATAAGTATTTGGTCCAAAGAACCAAGCCCATAAGTTTTTGGACCAAAGTACCAAGCCCTAAAGTACTTGGACCAAAATCCCAAGCCCTAAATACTTAGACCAAAGTTCCAAGCCCTAAGTACTTGGATCAAAGTTTCAATCCCTCAACATACGGTCAACATACGCCTGACAAATAAAAAACACTGAATTTATTCTCTGTCTTTATTTACTGGGGCTGTTTATACTGTTTACATGTGGAATTCAACTGATTAAAAACATGAAATTTAGAAATGTTGTTCCTTCATACTCGTATTTAGTTAATGTTACTTTCGGTTTATTTCCATTCAAACCATTTATCTCGATCAGTTTTTTTTCATGTACTGTAATTGTGATCTTATTAACTTCAATATCATTGCAGAACTAAAAAATTTCTGTCTAAAACGACTTCGTAGAAGACTATAGGAAATACGTCACTTTTAATTTACTCAGAAGAATTGCTTGGTTTGTCGCAGGTTATTCTGCTAACAGCAGTCGCATGCTGCACCTAAATGTTACATCTACGTGAATTAAAGATAAATTAATCCATTTTAAGAGTTATTAATCGAAGAATAACTCAGGCAAGGTTGTTAATTGGGACTAGCTCATACATTTGTGTACTGACATCTTGGTATCTTAAAAAATATAAATTTTCGATTTTTTTATTTTAGAATCGCAACGTATTTAATTCAGGTAAAATTAACGTTCCAGTAAAATTCTAAATCCCTAAATGCAGCAGTGAAAATGGGGAATAATCACTGCAAAATTCGTTTTGAATTAATTTATTTTTCACCAATTTCAAGCAAAAAATATAAAAATGTGATAACACGATATTAGAAATACAGTAAAACCCTCAAATTGAACTAAAAGAGAACATCAGTATGGGCAAAAAACTCATAAAAGAGTACACTGTATAACCACAAAAGACGGCTGACTGGGCAGTATTTTTCAACATCCCATATAAACGGAATTGTAAAAGAAATTAGCGAAGGAACACAATTTTGGCTGATGAATGAGTGGAACGGATAACTTGGTAAAAAAGTAAACCAGACGCGATTATGCTCCTAATATTTCATCATACACCGGATGAGCAGGAGCAACGAATATTTCATCACAAACTAAACCAGATGAAGGAAGAGTATTATCCCAAATTAGCCTCTTTTGTCTACAGGGTGCGTTTGAGAACACTGGCAACAGAGGGCCTAATATTCTGAGTAACTTCATTAAGGGTCCGGTTTGCGGGCCAACGCTTTCTTTGAAGCCTTAACTCAATTTTCTCGCGCCTAACTAAAGAAATAAGTCAGACCTGGGGCGGCTCAATTCAACCTCGATGTCGGGTGTTAATTTGGTGGGGAGAAGGAAGGTTAAGAGAAGCCTTAACACTTGTGCGACCAGATTTGCTAGGCAGACCTGCAAAGGTACGAGTGCCAGTGAACTCCTTATTTCTAAAATGAATAAGGTAGATCTACTGCAGCTCATATTCTTCTTAGTTGTTAAGTTGAGGTGTAGGAATATGGTTGAGGTTGAAGGTAAGGATTAAATCAGTCCCCCACAAACTAATGGACTCGCTTTTGTTTTCAAGTGTAGTAAACTATGTCGCTAATTTAAAGAGTTGGTTGGAAACAAGATATATGTCATATCTACAGGATGGTTAAAATTCGCTTGATTGAAATAGTATGACAATGTCCTGCTCAAAAATGTTGGGAAATTAAAAATGAAGAGATTAGAGAATAGTTGAGAGGAATTCGGAGACTAGGCCGTGAAGGTCGGATAGCAATGAAGGAACAACAAAAAGCAAATATATCGTAAATGCATTGCAAGGGGAGTTTAGAGAGACTACAAATTCATGGCTTTTGAAACAGACAAATAGGATTTGAAAAACCGAAAAGACAGATCAAATAAACTTAAGTGGACTGAGAAACACAGAATGTGAGAGGAGGGAGGAACAAAGAACGACTAATAAATAAACAGGGTGGCCCATAAGTAAGGTACCTTTTTAAAATTATTAGAACTATAAAACTAAAAATGGTATAAAGATTTGATTAATTCAGAATGAAAGAATAAATTCCAAAGTTTAATATAAACTTATAAATGAAACAATAAAATACGTTTAACTATGGAATAGAATATCTTTTAAATGACCTCTATTATTAGTCAATCAATGGCGTGCTCTTTCAACGGTGCTGTTCATTATTTTCCTTAATGTCTCTGTTGAAACGTTGTTGATCTCTTGAATAATGTTTAGTTTCGATTGCTGTAAAGTATCAGGCATTTCAATGTAAACATTTTTCTTTAAGTATCCCCAGAGAAAGAAATCAGGAGCCCATATATCTGGCGATCGAGGCGGCCACGGTATATCACCAAAACGAGAAATTATTCTGTTTGGAAAAATTGTTTTTAACATTTGCATTGTTTCTGTCGCTGTATGCGCTGTAGTTCCATATTTTTGGGAAAAGGTAATCTTTGTGTTATTATCTCCAATTTCACGTGTCAAATATTCGTGTTCGTATGGTCCGAACAAGACCACCACCAGTTCGTGTGGTCCGTGGCCTGCTACAACGTTGTCTGTCTGCTGTTGTCCCAGTTTCTCTAAATTTCAATACCAGTTTTTTAATGCACTTCTTCGAAGGACTTCTTTCAATACCATCAATATTCCTCTAATTCTTCTGAACTGCAGTAACTGAACAATTACATCAGAAGTAAAGTTCCATTATTTTTGCTCGTTGTTCCATTGCGTAGTGATTAATTTTGTGGGGTGGATTTTATGAATTTTTTGGGCAATATTTTGTGATTGTCGGTAGACTTGATACGCTGGTAGAAAGCTTTGAAATCTCTTCATTCATTCTAAATTAACGAAATCTCTTTACCATTCGTAGTTTTATAGCTATAATAGTTTTATAAAGGTACCTTACTTATGGGCCAAAAGTACAAAATAAACAAAAGAGATTAGGTAAGGATTTATGCAGTCCGTAACAGAAGAAAAAGTATTCATGCGAGACAAATGTAAGACGTAGAATGGTCACAGTCGAGAAAACATAAAATGATCGAGAAAATTGTGAATAAAACAAAAACATAGGTATTTTAATACAAATCTTTCTCTGAAATACATAAAAGGAAATAGGGAGAATATGTTTGGCATTCAAAAAGTAAGAGAAAGGTAATTCAAAGAAAGAAAAGTTAGATGAAAGTGATGAAGATTTAAAACTTGAACAAGAAAGATGGAAGTATCATTGGAGGTACGTGTATTCTGGTTAGAAAGAGAAGTAGCGGGATAGAATACACCTTTGGCTGTGCAAAGTGAAAAATTAATTAGAAAATGAGACTCAAGATCTCAGAAAGATTATGAGATAAACTACAACATGAGGGTGACAAGCTCAAGAAAAGGGTTTAAGAAATAAAATAATTGAATTTACTATTTATCGCCAGGGCGATAACATTTATTTTAGCCTTGGTTGCCTGCTTACTTCATCCCTTTAGAAGCGAGCCCTTTGCTTTTTCTTACGTATTTAAATCAGACCCTGAGCATTTAGGTTCAAGCGATCATCCTGTAAAGTTACAGGCAGGCATGTTCGATGCATGAGTCCATGCTTAACAACTTTGCATAGAGTTACTAACTTCATTGGCTATCAACTACTTTAAAGCCTTCCGCACTAGACGGCTCTTTACCACTGTACATGTTGTGTTTTGGTGCATGTTTCACTTTTTTCAACTACGTGTGTAACTACCAGATTACTCACCACTCTCATGCGCAGTATTCACCACTCTATTTTACCTCTTTTTGCCGTTCTGTCCGGAGCATGAACTTCATTTTAATGCGCTTACCTTCACACACTGAGCCTCCTGCCACATATACCGTACTAGACACGAAACACATTCAGCGCCCTACTCCTTATATTGCAGTGAGGTACTCGGTGCTGTGCTCAGGGTTTGCTAGAGGGTAATCCCGCTAAGTGGCAACGCCGCAGCCTGGCTAAATCACCACGCGCTCTCTCGCTTCACTAGCAAATGGAAGCCAAGCGCAAAAACAGAAATTTCAAGACTATTTTGATTTCAGTCGCAGCGTCCAAAAGTAGCTCGTGTCTTGGATTTGTATCACCGTTCTAAGATAGCATGGTTTTGTTTGGATTTTAGGTACGTTTCTCATGTCATAATTGTTTTACTTCTGGTGTTGCTAATTTTTAAGAACTTATAACCGAATTTAGAGCGGGCGTAACCCAATAGTTTTGTGATAACGCTCTTCATTTGGTCAAGATTCCAATCGCATTTATACGTTTCATATCTATTTGTATTACAAAATATTCAGTTCGCTAGAGTATTAGTTGCAAGGGAAGGAAAGTTCACTAACTGTTATTCAAAGGATCTTGTTCTTTTTTCAGAATTTTTTCTAGGAACTCCAACCCCAGCATGAATTTGAAAACGTCATTTGTATTGCTCAGTGTTGCAGGACTGTTTGGTGCTATTTTATAACAATTCTGTTGGTTCGAAATTCTTGGAAGTTATGCAGTTCTCCTTCAAATTGATGAAGTAATCAACTGGCAATATACACAGTTAAATATTACGTGAAAGTTAATGAATACTGTATACTGCTGGTTATGTACTTCCCACAGGCAAAAACTAAATGCAAAAAATGAGGATCAATAAGACATTAGTTGATGATTTCTACCTTAATATCTTCACTAATCGACGATAGTTGACATAAGAAAGATTTTTTACACTATCACGTTTGTTATTTGAACGTTTCAGTTAACTTCGACGATGAAACTGCATGGTTATGTGAGATATGTGATAAATCTATCGAAAAACTTGCTTAGATTTCTGCTCTCTTAAGGAATGCTATAAATTACTGAATTTTGCTGGCTTTTTAATTGCTGTGAACATGAAACAAGCTTATGTATATGTGCAAGTGTGTTTGAAAAATGTGCTCGATAATCAATGTTAGGTAAATGTGATGTTTTGATGATAAGGCATTAGCTGGATGGTCATATTTTTTTCTTACATGAGATTAGAAAAAAGAATAGTAATTCTATAAATTTTATATGCCATTTATATAATAAGAATTTCATCCTGCAATGAATTCATTCTGATAAAATTAGAATAACATAAAAACAAGAAGACCAGCATGGACTCATAGTAGCTCATTTAGAATAGAATAGACTATGACAACATGCAGGAACGATCCGTTTTGTCTATCCTTGGGTTGCTACCTAAGTCCCATGCCATCGAAATTAAAAGCAATTTTTCATGTGTTAATAACACACATGCGCACACAACACAATTAGATAGTGGTGTACGTACTGTTGTCCACCATTTCATTGAAAAACTATTCCTTCCTATATTAACCTTCAGTTAATTGCATTGTTTCTAACCATCAATTTTCTCAACTACTAACACTACGTTTGTGGCTCCTCTGAAGGATGAGATCTTGATGGAGAAGCTGGTGTTGGTTCTGATTTCGTTTATTTTTCTTTATCCAATTGTTCTCTATGGACTAAAAGGTTTCCTTACTTCTTCGAGACATGCGAAAAGTGCGAGGCGTACTTATCTACCTAATTATTATTGTTCTTATTCATGAGGGTGTTTCCGATTGATGGTTATTACAGAAAAATACCCGGAGTAGAGGCCCTCTGATTCATGCAGCAAAAAAGGCATAGGAAGCAAACACAGAATTAAATTGAAGCAGCAAAAGAATTTCTTAGTGAAACATGGCAGAACTTCAATCAAATTTTCATATTTTTGTTTAATTAACTCTCATTTTTGGGTGAAATATATGCATTAAAAGAATAGTTTTGCTAGCTTTACGTTAAAGAATTGTTTTATAAAATCAGCATCAGTAACTTCTAAGCATTAGTTTTAAAATAACTTCGTCTCTTTTGTAGTGTGAGTTTATTGACTTGTATTATAGGTTTTTCCTTTCGCACTGTTTTGGCTCCCCGTAACATGCCAAACAGATACAGAATCAGTTTGAAAATACTACTTTAAAGTTTAAATGCCCGCAGCTTAACAGGCATGCATACATACATAATCTAAATGTACAATGCGACTGAAAGGAAATAGTCCCATTCGCAGCAACAATTTCTTGATCACTGAAACTGGTGTAAGCATTGGAAGCAACAGCTGTGTATTGTCATGTTGCGTTAAATGAGCAGCATCTGAGGGAGCACCAGCACCTGATGAAGCACCACAGAACTACTCTTACAGTGCCAGCAGCGTCTGAGGGAACACCAGCAGCATCTGAGGGAACACCAGCAGCATCTGAGGGAACACCAGTACCTGATGAAGCACCACAGAACCACTCTTACAGTGCCAGCAACATCTGAGGGAACACCAGCAGCATCTGAGGGAACACCACAGAACCACTCTTACAGTGCCAGCAGCGTCTGAGGGAACACCACAGAACCACTCTTACAGTGCCAGCAGCGTCTGAGGGAACACCACAGAACCACTCTTACAGTGCCAGCAGCGTCTGAGGGAACACCACAGAACCACTCTTACAGTGCCAGCAGCATCATCCTCGGAGGTGAAGTGGCCATTTTACGTAGTGAATTTTGTGCCTGGTCTTTGCCAGCTCAGCGCATATTATTCATGGGGCTACGCTGAATTATTCAGGATCTTCTGAAGGGTAGAGCTTGCTTTGTACTGGTATGCATTTTGCTTCTGTGCGCTTGGAAGCGGCTACGCCAGTCATGATATTTAGTGAATAAATTCCTGGGTAATTATGGCGTGTGCCGATTATTAAGCAGTTCCTAAGTGATGTTTGCCTTGCATTTCGATTCACACGGAATAAATTTCATTAAATAGGGAACTGCTACGATTTTTAATACCAGTTTTGAGCATGCAAGGCTTGCATTGAAGCTCAAAGATTTAATAGTCAGTTATCGATTTTTTTCGAATTGATTTGGACACAACTTCCAGGTAATGTAAGATTAAAAGTTTGATCATCAATCATAAGAAATTTGTGATTGATGACTGCTTAACGATCTTCATAAAATTATATTAGGACATCGCTGAGTGTTTTCATCAACAGACAAATGCTGATGAGGCTTGGATCCTTTTTCATTTAGGAAGTTTTATGAAATAAAATAATTTATTCAATTACACTGGGAAGTAATCAAGGTAACTGCCACTAGTGGCTGGGTGCCTACCACTAGTGGATGGGGGGCTATCACTTGTGAATGGTGGCTGCAACTAGTGGATAAGTGGCTGCCACTAGTTTATGGATGGCTTCCACGTGTCCAAAAATCACGGAAAAATTATAAATCCAGAATTGTTCTAGTCCAAGTGCAAACATTGGTTAAAAAAATCTGAGCTAAAACTAAAAAGAAAAAAATATGTGTTCATTGTGTTCATTATTGGTTGCAGAATATACCTCATACCCATACAATAGCTATCAAACTTTTCGATGTCATCATAATCAACTACTGGTAAATCTGTGATATTTTCATGGTAAGTTAAATCATGCTAAAAAATCCTTCACTGTCGGTCTCAGAAAATTTGATAGGGGATAACAAATTTAGGAATATCTCTGGATCTCAGGCTTCTTATGTGCAAAAATAATTGTTCCTTTGAATTTTGGCATCACGATGCTTGGAGAAGCAGACTTCTCGCCGGGCTTGATGCACACGAGTCGTAAATATAACTTGGATGTGAAGGCAAACAGACAATGTCAGCAGGAGGCAGATTTGATAAAGTCCAGAGAGTTCACAGACTTTTCGTTTCACTGAACTTCCTGACATTTCAGCGAATCGATTTGTTTTAAAAGTGCATAAATTTTGCTCTCAGTTTCGCTGGTTTTGGAAATTTGTTTAACAGATGCTGAGCTTAATTTGTTGAGATAGCTGTTTAGCAAACAGGTGTAATGAGAACATTTATATGCTCAGTACAAATGAAACAAATTTAACGTGAGGGTATAGTGGTTTGGAGTAGAAGTAAGCAGTTCAACATAAAGGTAAGCAAGTCTGAAAGGAAAGTCAACTGTTTGACGTGCAGGCGTGTAATTTTGAACTGGAAGTCAACTGTTTGACATAAATGTAAGCAAGTTTGAAATGAAAGCCGACTGTTTGAAGTGAAGGTAAGCAAGTTTGGAATAGATGGAAAAAATTTGATGTGAAGATGTACAAGTTTGGTGTGGTGCTATAGAGAACTTACAAAATAACGTACGAGGTTTGTGTATTACTATACGTGTGTGTTGGACAACTATGCATGCTTGAAGTATAAGAGTTATGGTTACTCGTTGGTGCTCATCATGTCATAGTGAAGAGTTTTATAGAATTCATATTTTCAGATTCTAGTTTAATCATTTTTCGACTGTTCTCAGTGCACTTCATGCACCACCTCACAGTTCAAAAAAACTGAAACGAATAGATATATTTTCGAAATTCACCAATAGAGTTCTTAGGGTGAATAATGAAGTTTACCACTACGTCTTATTTCTGAACCCACGACCTGAATTCTTAGCCTATTGGTGAATTTAAATTTTGACTGTGGAATTTGAACTCAGTTTGTGAAGCCAACTTACGCTCTTGTATTCTCACTCTAAATCGTTCAGCCCTTCACAGAATGCTGGATACTCTCATCAAATTTAGAGTGGGCCTATCGATTTAAATTTTTTTAAAATTATATACATAACTTATAATAAACAACGTTGTTAGTTGTTCATTCATGTATTGGACGCGTTATTCTCACCATTAAATTAAATCAGTTTGACTAAAGACAGTAACTCTTCAACACAATAACTCGTGTAAAACAAGAAATTCTTATCAGCGAACTGACGTGAACATTCGAAATTTCAAAACAAAGTTTCATAATCAAATCATCAATGAGAGCATCTAATCTTCTTATCATTAGGAAAGAAATATAATACACGCAAGGAACTAGCCAGCTGGTATCAGATCGACATGATATTTTCCGAGTTTAGTCTGTTTAATGCAATTTATGTCTGGAGTTATGAATAACATTTTGTGCAGTTAACCGAGCACAGCGATGTGCTCAATTCAAGCGAACGCATCTCTTCTAAATGATGAGGTTGTTCTTTTGCAAACAGACTGCAGTGAGACTGAAATGCAGCGGCAATGTAAAGTTTTAGCATAAAAATATCACAATGCACCTGCAATATCGAGGACTCTAAAGTTTGACTACTAAAGTTTACGAATGTATTTCATGATTCGCAGGTGAAATTAGAGATTAAATTCATCCAGAGTATGTATATTCATTTAAAACAATTAAAGCACAAAAATATTCATTTGATAGTGTGTGTAGGATTGATGATTTTAAAACTTGACATTCCAAAGCAATTATGTATTTGAGAAAGGAAAATAAAAACTTTTTCAGTCGTCTAAACAACGTTTGTTCGTATGCAAGCCCTAGTCATGAATATTTAAAATACATATTTCCATTAGTCAATCCTGAATAAATATGTAATTAATAATAAATCTATCTAGCTTTTCATTAAAATTACAGTTGAAATGTCCTATTGTTGAGTTTATTGGAAAGGGATTGTAGTTGTTACTAACAATAATAGGTTCTGGAGTGTATTTAGAGAAGGTGAAGTCAAGTCCTGGTCGAAGAAGCTGATCTGGACTTTTTATTTACAGTATAACAGTCTACACTGTATGTTCTAATGCTCACACTGCAGAAAAAACTTAATCGTCCGGAATAAAAAACTATAAATAAAACAATAAAATTAGAAAAAAGGATTTGAACACTTCAGTTGAATGGCTTCTTATTTTGTAGGGTCAAGACCTCAGCCTCCTGTTCGGAGAGCAAAGATCTCCAAGAAGCGTCATTTTTGCTGATAATTTGAGAACAAGGCGTGGAAGAATGTTCAACTTGCGAAAAAAGGAAGTTCTTTGAAAAAAAGAAAGTTATGTTGTCGTATCGTGTAGTAGTTGGCAGCGCAGATGAAATGGAAATGCCAATTGTCATTTTATTTTGAAATTTTCTGTTCTACTCGTATCCTATTCCCCTTACCAGAAAGGAGTTTTCCTAAACAGTGGATTTCAGCGTACAGGAATCCTACTCTGTCGAGGCAAAGCTGAAGTTTAAGGGAGGAGCCGGTTAATAAGTAAAAAATAACAAAAAGAAGAAACGTCAAAGGGAGACTCACAGAGATTCGCAAAAACCCTTGCGCAGTAATCACTTCGAGCAAGCACACATCCGAGCAGTAGTTTTAAAATGGGGATTTTTTAGCTTACATAGCAGGCAGGGCAAAGCAAGCGCCGCTTCAGGAGCTCTGATTGGACGATCATTTTGTCGTCAAAGGAAGGTTGTTCAGCGCGTAGGGTTGGCACTTGAGCTTCAAAAGCTTTCGTGTACAATGTAGAGATGAAAAAATTAAAAAAGTGCTAAATTAAAGCTTTTCCAAGTGAATTAAAACCTGTAATATACGTCATAGGAACGCAGCAATATGTGCATGCGGGCAATGAGAGCTCACCGACCAGATTTAACAAGATGATTACAAAACATGAATAAATATCAACTGTTTTAAGATCATGATACATTCTTTAATATTTATCACAGATTTCTCATCTCAATTTTTATTTTATGTCGGTTCCTGTCTCCATCTCTCCTCTTCTTTAATTGTCATGGTCGAAGAGGAAATAAACCGAACATCAGTGATCATAAATGTTCTCTAATGGACCATTAACGAGTTCTTTACTATTTTATAAACTCATTTTGGATTCGTGTTGTCATTTATCATAGCTTAGGAGGTATTAATACCACTGATTACCAACATAAAGGGGATGAGGATCATTTTAGTCCTCTGAGGACGATTTCAATTTATGGATGCAAATCTATTCTAAAATCCTGAGCTTCGTTCATCTGTGATGATGGTGCTGGAACACAGAATGCTGCTGAGCACAGAATTGCTACACGGTTTAGCAGATGCATGATCAATTAAACATCTATAATAATGTTTGTTGTTTACTGGTTGTGTGTTTTATTGTATAGTATGATGGTGTATCAAAATGTCATGTGTATCATCACATATGCTGTATAAGTTACTATTTCTTCGAGTTTTATTCAAGAACACCACGTTGAATTACAGGAATGAGTTAACTAAAAGAAACAATTGTCAAACTGCGAATAGACTGGATGTCGGGTGTCTGTATCCACACACATGTGGAAATTATTCAACATTGAGTACAGTCTAAGAACAGCAATACGATTCCTCACTAATGGTGAAATCGTACAAGAAAATAACTGAGGTGGGGATAAGGAATTGGTGGTATGACAGGATAACAACAGGAGACAACAGGGAAAACAGAGTACTGATGCTGCCTTTGAGATGTGGATGGTTAAAGTTGTGCATCTTTTTCCTACCGTTGAACAGAAGCTTTGTTCTTGCTGGTGTAAATTTTCTTTCAGTATTAGAAGAGGAAAACTTCTCTACAGAAATAAAAAGGGAGAAATGCAAGTGAGAGGTGGAGTGGAGCATAAATCTAACTTACATAGCTTAAAAAGAGCTAAAACCATTGAGTAAAATAATTAGGAACGTTTTCTGATAGGGTTGTTCTGAAACGCTAAACTCAATTTTTTGCTTAAGCAGTGCAAGTGCCACTGAAAAAACGTAAATGCAAAGAGACTAACAAGACAAGGCTGCGCAGGGTGACGAGGCAGATGAACGAAGAAAATAATCCAATTTTTTTTTTGAAACAATTTACAAATATTACGCTCTACGTATCGGAGAATTGGGATTTGTCACACTCCACCATTATGGAAGAGTGAAGATTTAGTAAAAAACACACTATAGAGGAGAGAAAATAACTAAGATAAATAAATGAATAACCTACATTTAACACGTAAAAACTCGCAGGACACAAAGTTTGGAGGTATCGCAAGCGAAACCAAGATAGGATGTTAAGTGATTATAAAAATTAGTGATGTTTTAAAGTACCCAATTTATTTTACGCTGAATTGTGTAGCAGTCAATTTTTTAGTTGGATGGATGACCTAAGAGAAATAAACTTGAATTTGTTTAACTCTTGGTCTGTGTATATAATAGAGTTTTGTTTAAATTTTAGGTTGATGATTGAGAGTAAGATTACGGATACATTGATTGAGAACGAATGGACCGCTTACTGCTCATCCGGGCAACAGAGAAAGAAAAACATGAAGAGATAGGGAAAAAAATGCATCTGCGTACATTCTGTATAGCTGAACTGGGATCCATTTTTGCCTCCGAGGTATTACTATGCAAAAAACAGGGCTCATTCAACGATAACATCATATCATAAAAAAGAACACTGTGATAAAATACTGGCGTTTTAAACATACTTTAATACACGTGTTCATACTCTGGTTGAATAAAAACTAATAAAAGAAACCACAACCAGTGAAACATATGTACAGTAGGTGACGGATGAATAAGGAAAGAGATATTTCATATATGTGAGCTTTCTTATGTGAAGTATTTATTTAAAATATTGTATCCGGTAATCCTGTGCTCGAAACAGTCTGATAGCAGCAGAAAAAGTTCCTCAAGGCAATTGTGTTAAGAAAAGATGAAGGAATCAAGGAAGCCCAGCTATGAATGTCACGCGCAAAAATTCTAGCACAAGGTACAAATTACAATCACTAGTGCAATGCCTGTTAACCGTTAATATACGGTTTCATCTTAAGTCCAAGCCATCTAATCCGTTTCGGAAAAATGTTGAGTACATCTTCGGATCATATGATCTGTGGGAATCACTGAGGATTTGTGTTATTATCGTTATCTGGACGAAATTTCGTTATCATCATTCTTCTTCTGTCGAAGTTTTCATCGTTTTCATTGGGAATCAATATAGCCAACTCATTACATGTTGGTAAATTGTAGCGTCTAGAATGTTCGCCAGTTGGCCTTCTATCAGCATGTAATCCAATTTCAAAATTTTCCGGAACGTTTCCTAAATTGATTTGTTCTTGGATAGACAGATATGACCTTAAATAGGAATTGTTCATACTGACCATTGCAGAATGAATGATACGAAAAATTTGTTCATCATATTCTTCAGTGGCACCATTTCTCATGATCCTATTCACTCTATGCTGAATTTATTCTTCAGGGTCATAGAGTAGGTCTGGAGGCAAGAGGGTGGCTCGGTAGCGATATTTCTTGGAGGTCCAATCAGTCTGTAGACAATGCCATGTATTCTGAAATTTGCCAGTCCTCGAGCAACTGTAGCACCATCCACTTTCATACTGCACATTGCCATGATACTATAAAAGCGTCTGATGTTTGTTCGGAAATACACGGCAATAGCAGTGTCTCCCAAATAAAGGTTGTTCAAATTTTCAGGTAATTCTGATATACCAGGCATTTCATTCAGACTAGACTTACAACACATGCCAAAATTCGGATTCGCCTGAGTCCTGCCCGATTTTTTCCCCATAAACATGAGAGAATTGCAGAATCAACATCTCACCTCCATAGTGCCACAACTGTATCTTGATATATTGATGTCAATTTCAAGAAGAGTGTCAATATTGTATTGTCTGACTATGTTTAAATTTCTTCCTAAGCGATTTTGTCTACCTAATCTGTGAGAGAATGCATTCTGCTGAAGAATTTCATCCCTTCTTTCTTGAGTTAAATTCGCTCGTGCAAGTCAATGCTGTTCGGTATCAATCTGAAGAATTTCATCCCTTCTTTCTTGAGTTAAATTCTCTCGTGCCACTCGATGTTGTTCAGCGTCATGCCGAAGAATTTCCTCTCTTCTTTCATGCGTTAAGATCTCTGTAGCTACTCGGTGTTGCTCTGCATTATTCCGTAGAATTGCCAAACGCCGTTCAAGGGTCAAGTTAGCTCTAGCTTCTCGTTGGCGAGCAGCATTGCTTCGTCTTGCCATTTCGCGTTGTTCGTCCGATAGTCTTCGGCGTCTTTCTTGCTGTCGAAGTCTTGCTGCTTCTATCTTACGGTTGGACACGTTTCTATCAATGTTGGCCTTTTTTGCCGAAATTTAATTCTGAAATATCCTCTATTATCTCTTTGAAGCTTTTCAAGAAAATCACAATTCCGAAAACAATAACTCAATTTCCAAAATCTTTGGGCTTATACTAAGTGGTAGCTAGGTTACTGATCAAACTAATTTAAAACATTTCTTTTCGCATTATCAATTATAAATATCAAAGCATCATGATGAATTTCAACAGAAAAAGGTCCAAAGAAAATTTCTATTTGTAAAAGTAAACCGATTGTGTATTCTGGATACCATAATGCAAGTGAAAGGGAATTGAGTTGCCACAGAAAAATAATGCAATAGAATGATTTTTGTATTTCTTAAGCTTTATCCTTTTTGCTATCAAAACTATCGACTAGAAGAGTGTGACACATAGACAGACAGACGGACGGACGGACGGACGGACGGACGTGGCTCTTATTATAGTATAGATTTATTGTAAAACTAGTAGACCCACATTTGAAAATTCACTTGATTTTTAGTGAATTATTTCGTTTGATTTGCCTGTGGACCCAGGCTTTGCGAAGGAATTTCTGCATTGAGGGACGTGCCTTTGGTATCCACAATACAAAGCTTACAATACGTACCGAATTTCTTCCTATTTAAATCCTGAGGAGCGTGACAGAGAGACGAACCAAACAAACAAGCAAGCAAGCAAGCAACAAACTGTGTATTATTATATAGTAGAATTTCCTTCCTGAATGAGATTGAGAAGGCGGGAAGGGAAGGGCGAGAGAGTGGAGAGGGGAAATTGTAGAGGGATAAGGTAAATAGAGGAGAGGAAGGGCGAGGGAAGCTCAGGTGAGATTGTTGTGGTCAAACAGAGAAGCCTCAATCAAAGAGAGTGCCTACTAGGGGAAAAACAGCGGATTCGAGTGAGGGAAGGTGTGTGGTGGGGGAGGTGTGCTATCATCTGAGTGGGTTCTAGGGTATTTTTTTCATTAAATTTAAGTTGAAAGGATTGGTAGGCTGAAGTTGAGCACACAGAGTCATCAGACCATGTGCTTTATGATTTGAGGAATGTTTTAAAGCACAATCATCAGGAGTAATGCAGTGTTTACTTGAACTTGGTTCAGCTGGATGGTTGTGTGATGTTGGATTGCACGTTTCCTGAATTGGTTGGTCGATTTATCATATTTTAGGCAGGAAAATTTGGTCATTTTCTTTATAAATTTTCGGTCGGCTGAGAGGTTTTGAGTTTAAGGTGTATCTGATTTTATTTGAAAGAAGTTTGTTTGATTGATAAATTGTAATAGTTTAGTAGGAGTTCTGCAAAAAAGACGGTTGAGAAAACGTTTTTAAATAGGTCATTATCAATTTTCACTTTATTCATATTTTCATCAGTTGCTCAATATGTTCCTAGTATGCATAGAAAAATAAAGAAATTTCGAGCTTCTAAGGCATTCATTTATTTGTTTCACCATGGAGAGTCCATTGTTTCGAGCTCCTTTGAATACAACAAATTCTTTTCGTTGTCTTCCAATATAAGAAAGGAAGCCACGTTGCCTTGTTAATCTTAAAATGAAAATGAATGTTTTTTATCGCAGGTAAAAAACTGTACTTCATTTTTCCTTTTGTACAAAGAAATGGAAAATAATGTATGCAAATCCCATAAAACATGGTTCAAATATGTCAGAGAAGAAACAACTATTTTTTCACATTCGATGCGATGGTTTGAACATTCAAAAAAGCTAAGACCTGATGAGGCATACAATTTTTTTGATGTTGTTTCTTTAGCGAAAAGATATTTTTTTTGTAATCTTCAGCTCTAGGTTTTTCTTTTAAAAATCTTGCTTTTACTTATTTTTACCTTCAAACATGACCCACCGTAATAGAAGGGTGATCTGAGTCGTCATTTAATGACACGTTATTATTGATGATAGGATTTTCGTCACATGAATGATCATTGAGTCGGTCAGTGGACAGCGATGTTGATAAGAATCATCGCAGCGAACACACGACTGCCAGCATTCAACCAGTTCAGGCTAATAGAAATATTTGTATCATTCTACTTGTGGTCTTGTTGACTATGGTGGTGAAGTATCTAAGAGCCGTAAACATTTTCAGGTAATGTGTTAACTCTGAAAGTGAGCATTTGGTTCAGAAGTTTATTCATGAACAGGATCTCCCATTTAAAAAAATGCCACTAAAAAGTCATTGTCAAACACTCCAATCTTTGATCCCCTAGTTGCTCTAGATTTAAAACCATTATATAAATTCAAACGAAAGTCGTTTTCAGCGGTAACAATGAGCTACTGGTTAAAATATACTCCATAAATTTATCCACTAATATGTTGACCAATCAGAAAAGCAGTAGCAGACACCATTTAAATAGTACTAGCATTTATCAAGGGGGGTCTGATTATGTTCATGAAGACTCACTTAATTTTGAAAAACAAGGAAAGCAGAAAATTGTATACACAATTTATTTCATTATTCTTTTTGATCCATGCACAATTATAATAACTGGAAAATAATTGATTGATTCCAGGGATATCTTGAGCTTATAACGATGGAGGGAGAAGGCTAGTAATTCGTAGTTTTGTGAATAAGTGCAACTATCAACACCAAGTTTCTAATCGAATTGTTTGCAAGAATACTGAAAAAATCTTGCAGCAGAGACAAAGCTACCTCGAACTTCCAATAGCAGGAGCAGAGCAAGGCGGCCCCTAGGGCAATATTGAGGCAATGATGGATAGTCCCTGGAGCGCAATTCTTTGGCGCAATATCTGAAGCTCTCCTCCACCGTGCGAACGCTGCTATTGCTTTAGGGGAACCATCGTTTGCATCTAACTTCAGTCTACAACTCTGTGTTTGTTTGCCGTGTGTGAAAGACTTATTTTGATTACTTGGCCTGTGAAGCTCATATTGTTTGATGCTCCCCAATTTGTATCATATGTTTGCTATGGCTCATTTGCTTAGAACGTAGGGAAAAACCGATAGCTTGTTTACCTTAGGTACAAAGTCTTGTTTGTTCGCAAGGAGCTTAATTCTTTTGCCTGTTTGCCGAGTTCCATTAATCGATGGCGTACACAAAGGTTGATTGATTTACTTTGAGTACAATGTTCTCCCTGCTTGAAGTGTGTATCAAGCATAATTATATACTATTAGAAGTATTTTGTGTGAAGCGCTACTCATTTTCCACTCGGCGAAATTACATATAATTTTCCGATTACAACATCGATTTGAAATGTGTTATTCCGACATAACACTTCATTGTCGCATTAATAACACAAATTAATAGCTTCATTGGCTAGTTTTTCCTCGTTAATTACAGGCTCTGTGTGTTGTAAAAGAGGACACAGTGACAGTTTATTACGGTTCACAAGTTGAGTCATTTATTGTAGGAACAATACATATAATAATAAGATTGTTTAGTACAGTGTCAGTGCAATGATATTATGATGCCGGTAACTAATGTCAGTGCAATGCAGTGATGTTATGATGATAGTTCATTAATGTCAGTGCAATGCAGTGATGTTATAGTGACAGTCAATTAATGTCAGTGCAGTGCAGTGATGCTATGAGAACAGTTAATTAATGTCAGTGCTGTGCAGTGATGTTATGATGACAAATAATTAATGTTAATTCAGTGCAGTGAAGTAGGAGCCAGATCTCCCTTCAGTTAGTGTAGAATGTGCATTGCGACATATTCCATTTTTTGCACTAAGTAGTGCAAATGTAATTAAATTGCATCGCAATTCTGTGGCATGGTAACTCTGCTGCTTTGTCTTTGCACTGCAAGGACAAAGAACCCATCATTCACTTATGCAATGATTTATTCATGCTATGAATACCGGATCATTTGCAGTGACTGAACCCTAAGCACAAGACCTGAACATTTGCAGTGACTTTGCACTGCAGATCACACTTGGTCATTTACGCTGACTTATTGCTGCAGATAAGACCTGGTTATCTGTAGTGATTTATTGTTGCAGATAAGACCTGGTTATATGTAGTGATTTATTGCTGCAGATAAGACCTGGTTATCTGTAGTGATTTATTGCTGCAGATAAGACCTGGTTATCTGTAGTGATTTATTGCTGCAGATAAGACCAGGTTATCTGTAGTGACTTATTGCTGCAGATAAGACCTGATTATTTACAGTGGCAGATAAGACCTGGTCTTTAAATGTTACAACTAAACAGAACACAGCTGTGCAGTGGTAAATGCATGATATACGCTGGCACTTTGAACAGAGATGTACGTGGAACGTAAAATCCTAGTGAACAATAAGAATTTCTGTTCCGACATTAGTCCCAAGGTTAGGTCAAGACTTGAAAGACGTTCTGTACGATTTTTTAGGCGCATTACCTAGTAATGCGATGCTGTGTTGCATCTGCCTTCGTATGACGCTGTCATACACATATAACACCTCCGTGCTTTGTCGGACAATGTTAGTCTAAATTTTGGATGAAAACTGTTCTGTAGATTAATCTCAAAGACTGCTTGGTCAGACAGACCTTTAGCTGCTCTAATTAGTGCATTTGTTCCTCCAACACACAGAACACTCAAGAACAAAGTCAGTGCGAGTGAATCAAAGGCAACAAAGAACAATTCATTTCATAACGATTTTCTGAAGTTTGTTTTTCTGTTAAATTAACATATTCATTTTATTGTTTTTAACATTGAAACCACAAACTACTTAAATAAAATTACCGAGTCAAAATTGATTATTGATTTACCTTTTATTATGTCGTTTCCAATTGCTCACAAACCGATAAAAAATATTATGTTTTTTAACAGCCTGGAAATAAACGAAACTTTCTCTTATTCCCAATATTCTGCTTCAATTTCTAACTACAGTAGAATTCCTTTAAATTGGCACTCACTGGCCAAGCTTTATATATTTATTCATTATGTTTTTTCTTCTTTAACTGCTTTAAGCAATTGATATTGTTTTCCTTTTTGTCTTGCGTGTCTATGAATTGTTTGTGGTTACTTGGGTGATATTAACCGGCAACTGCAAAGTCCCATGGGTGCCGGTTAAAAAGACTTCTACTGTATTACGGAAACTTTTGACTGCTCCTTCTAGTGAGTTTGAACTGCTAATTGGGAGATATGACCACACTAGAGGTTTCAAAGCACTCAGTGTGCACAGTGTACGTTCTGAATCACACTGGTAGTGTGTGTTCAGTGTGTCCAATGTACGCTTTGCATGAGGTGGTCATGTGTACTTTTTTGCAGTGTTCACTCTGGGTACTTAGTACACACTGATCATGTGTACTTTTTTGCAGTGTACACTCTGGATAACTGTACATACTGATCATGTGTACTTTTTTGCAGTGTTCACTCTGGATACTTGGTACACACTGGTCATGTGTTCTTTTTTGCAGTGTACACTCTGGATACTTGGTACACACTGGTCATGTGTACTCAGTGTCATGCACTCACGTGTTCTCTGACTACTTTTTGTCTACTGACTTCAAATCCTGTAATTCGTTGACAAAAATCCCTACGCGTTTCAAATTTTTACGCTATTCTTGAGTTTAATTTACTACACGCGGAATCTTTTCCTTGCTAATTTACTAAACGAATTTATATATTTCATTACGCAATCCTCTTTGCTAATAGATACTAATATATATTAAATAAATTTGGCATATAATAGTTCATATTTTCTTGGCCTATACAATTTCTGTTTGATAGCATTTCAAATATTAGCAATTAATATTTGTACATAATCATTACTATCTGAAATAAAAGGTTACTGCTAAATCCCCAAATGATACCTAGTGCCTCCAAGTTGAGAGAGCCTGATAAAAGATAAGGAAGAATTTAAATGAATCAATTTACTATTTCGGTTAAATGAATTGAAATTAAATCAGTTTAGTCTCCCAATAATGCAATCAGTCTCCGTTTAGCTTTGGATGATCACTCGATTATGAATGGATTTATACGGCTGATAAACTGCCCTAAAGCTTAGTAAGTATTTTTACTCAGGATTATTGATCGTCACACAGAAAAAAGTTCCATAATTGGAATAATAGCAGGTTACTTTTTTTCTACCTCGGTTAATGTTTCTTCTATGACAGAGATCTCGTATGAAAACTTGCGTAAGTTAGCAATGTTGTTCTCAAATAAGACGCACATTAGAAGCCTGTAAATGTAGCTGCGATAGTGGAACGTAGGTCTTGAAATGATAATCTTACCTTCACAGCAAGGAAAATCCGTCTGTTGCCCGTATATGATGAAGGAAGGAAGATCCCCCTGATCATGTAGTTGATTAAAAATAACTTTACATGTTTAAAAAAACAAATTATTACCATATAGTAAACTGACGTCAAAAATAATGTGCATTAGAACGCCAAGGCAAAGTTAACTGATGCGCTTAGTTCATCAAAAACTTTACCTAAAAGATACCGACAAGAATCTCGAAATGACAGTCACTTAGTTCGTATAGCCTTCCAGAAATTTACAACTCAAAAATACTGAAAATGGCGGCTTGTCGAAGTCGACTCTCTCACTTAATCATTCAAAAAATCAGCAAGGAAAATACCACTAAGAAAGTAACGGTAAAATCATTTGCTCTCTACGCGGGTTCCTGCTTGCCAGTCTAGACGCCTCGAAAGAAACGTTCAGTTAAGCTTCTGTCAAAGCTCTCGCGAAAATTTTCTCGGTAAAATATTCATCAATTGAATTATTGAGGCGACCAAGCGAAGTGCTTCGGAAAAATTAATTTCTTTTAGAACGAAGCTGACTCAGGTGCGTTAAGTATTCAGCCGGTAACTAAGTTACTGCCCGACCATCAAAATAGAGGGACGACGCAGATAATTCCAAAGAGGGCATTCGAAATGAGGGATGAAGTTACGAGGGTAGGGGGAAAAGTCGTCGACAGGGAAAATATTTCGAAAAAATTGTTGAGGATGCAAATTCCTGAAAGTAATGGAAATGCAGGAAGAATAAATGAATACAAATACGAACGAAAGAGGGATTTTGTAAAATAAATGAAAAATAAAGCAAAATGCCCAACCTTACAACAAGATGGCATTTTTTAAAATTCAGGTCCAAGACACAAGGAGGAAGAATTCTCAGGTGATATATGATCAATGAGGAATAAATATTGAAAGTTAAGTTCATCGTGTGGAAAGTAATAACAGCCTGGGGAATTGTACACATGTTGAAATACACATTAGACTGCAACATAGATGGCATAAATGATAGAATCAATGAAATAAAGCAAATTAATATCATCATAAAAACTAATATTAACAATAACATAGAAACTTCAGGCGTCTCAAGTCTGCATGAGATATCGAAAGATTTTTTTGTCAATTAATGACACTTTGCGGGGTTTTTAGTTCTCCATTAATCAGCATTAATTTTCTGTCAATATCAATGAGTGGCGTTTCGCTGGCTCCCTAGTTATGAATTAGTACTCATAACTTCTATCAACTTTGAATTTTTTAGAATGAATTGTCTCGGAGCTTTAACTTCCAGCAGCATGACTGGTTTCGTACAGCAAAGAATTTGTAGTTCATTTAACTTTTCCACATTATTTTGCCGTCACACACCAGTTCACGCTGCAGTGCAGGCTGCAGTTCACTACTTTTGTCACCGTGGACCAGTGCACACTGCAGTGCAGGCTGCAGTTCAGTGCTTTTGTCACCGTGGACCAGTACACAATGCAGTGCAGGCTGCAGTTCACTGCTTGATTCAGACGTGAATTCGTTCATAATTTCGTTTTTCCTCCACAGCTCGTAAATTAGAACAAGCGTGACTCGTCATTTCAGTCTTCACTGCGCCGAAGCATAGATGTCATTGTGTTGATGACACAACATCTTTAATATCATGCAACAAATTGTGTTGGTGACACAAAATCTTAAATATCATGCAACAAATTGTGTTGGTGACATAACATCTTAAATATCATGCAACAAATTGTGTTGGTGACACAACATCTTAACTATCATGCAACAAATTGTGTTGGTGACAAAACATCTTAAATATCATAGAACAAATTGTGTTGGTGACACATCTTAAATATCATGCAACAAATTGTGTCGGTGATATAACGTCTTGAATATCATGCAGCAAATTGTGTTGATGGCACAACATCACAAACACAATACAACAAAACATGTACGAGTTGCCTGTCCAGTTTTCAGTTTCGTTTACTTCATTTTATTGAAGCCAGAAAAGTAAATAAATTTAAAAAGGGACACTTCATCTACCTGGTTGCGGAGAAACTTAAAGACAATATTTGTCCATTTATATGAATTTATGTACACGCACCTAATAAATTTATATTCACAATACACACACACACATCATCACCGAACATATGCATGCATACGTATTCACAGACATATGCACACATGCATACGCACTCACACACGCACGATGCAATTCATATAATGGTAAATTGAGCAAAAAATCAGAATATCTTCCGACGACAAAATTTTTACCAGGTCTTGCAAATTTTAACACGTTGCCTGCGATTGCCTAGCTGGTGCAAATCTTTACTTTGTACACACAGTCACTAGAAAGCCTTGAAAAAATTATAGAACCTAACCTGAGCGACCCACCGGCGGGTCGTATCGCACTCAACGTGTTAATATCCTTCCCCCTAGCACCGGGAAAAGTAATGAAGTTTTCCCTCCGCAGGGAGGAAAGTTCTTGAAATTCAAGAGAATATTTTAAATAAATAATCCGACGGCCTCAGGACCGCAGTCATTATCTTCAGGACGATTCTTCTGGAAAAATCGGCGACGAGCCAGTACTGGTCCAGCCCTGTTGTAACTGCACGCAGCGACTCACACAAGGAGAATACTTTCAATTAGGCCTTCCTCTACTTACTTTCGCATTACGAATCCCAACCCCGTCTCCCTGCAAGGCTTCCTCCTCACTCCCCAACCCACTGCTTCCCCCTAGGCTGAGTGAAAATGTTTAGTGTAGAAATACTGTCATCTAATCGGTATTTATCGCCTTTTCTGATTTTTGTAATTTGTTTGTTAGTTTCGTTAGAATTTCTAATTCCATTTATTCACGGTATCAATATGCAAAAATAAATAATAATAACACTGGTCAGCAAAAATGTACTCTGAAACATTTTTGCTCTCAAAATAGTTATACTACCCTAATTTAAACACGAATATTACATTGGATTTTTTTATTAGCCCTGGTTTTTAAAATACACTATTCACATAACAAAATACTGAAATTGCACATTGAAGTTCTTCTTACATTCTCAATAACTAAACTACCATAATTTGGGTTGAGAAAAATGAATTGAGTGCGACGTATGTCTTTTAGTAGGCGTAAATCAGGTTTTATATATACCAACTTCAAATAAAATGGCTTTATCAATTGAACAAATTTGCTTTATTTTCGGTTTCTACTCTTTTTCTGAGGCATCTGTTATTACTGCTCTACAGCAGTACGCAAACAAAGAAACATTCCATTTTTCCTTTTACCTTCGGTTATTTTTCTATATATGTTGATGGAAGTCCAGGTGAGAATCTAGGAAATTGATTTATTCTGATGGAAGTCCAGGTGAGAATGTAGGAAATTGATTTATCCTGATTGAAGTCCAGGTGAGAACGCATGAAATTTATTTATTCTGATGGAAGTCCAGGTGAGAATGTATGAAATTAATTTATCTTGATGGAAGTCCCGGTGAGAACGTATAAAATTGATTTATCCTGATGGAAGTCAGGGTGAGAATCTAGGAAATTGATTTATCCTGATGGAAGTCCAGGTGAGAATCTAGAAAATTGATTTATCCTGATGGAAGTCCAGACGAGAATGTAGGAAATTGATTTATCCTGATGGAAAACCAGGTGAGAATGTAGAAAATTGATTTATCCTGATGGAAGTCCAGGTGAGAATGTAGGAAATTGATTTATCCTGATGGAAGTCCAGGTGGAAATGTAGGGAATTGATTAATCCTGATGTAAGTCCAAGTGAGAATGTATGACGTTGATTTTTCAGTGACATGTTACAATCTAAACAATTGTTCTTTTCTAGGAGTTTATTCACATCCTCAACATAGTTGTCAACCCTTCGTTTTTACTAAGAAACCATGCACAACATTTTTAAATGCCTCTTATGCCACTGTCTCATGACCCGTATGAACTCATGCAAAGTTTTGTTTTTGAGACTTTCACCTAAAGATTTTCAGAGCTGACCAGCATAATAATCATTATTTTCACGCTGCTAAGATCGTTAAATGAGTTGAGGCTTAACTCACTAAAAAACTGAAGCAACAAAACTTCTGGTGCAAGAGAACCGAAAAATATTTCCTCCCGTACTTAACGTGCCCCTCTCACGCAAACGATACCTTACTACAATGAGCAGAAATTGCAGAGGTTTTTTCTATGAGGTATGAACTAGCGCGCGGTACACTCTGTGCTCGCTAAATTTGATTAATGATTCAAAGACATTCCTCGAACGCATCTGTTATTTCTGTCTCACGTTAGTTTGAGAAAATGATGTAAATATTTTGAATGTTATTTATACTCAACAGTCCTGCGTTACATAATTTTCCTTTCAGAAGTATGTTTGAATTTCTAAAGTCGTTTTAAAAATTGTATTTCGTTAATCAGACCTGGGGAAATTTTTTTTGCTGATTTGTTTTCTGTGTTCACATAGGGACAGACCGTTGACTTTTGTAGTACCTGAATTCCTACCGTGCAAGAATACAGCTTGATGAACATATTTAATCAACTATTTAAATTCGAAATATATATTTATGTACACCAGAAGTTTACTCCATATTATTCGCATCTGCTAGCTCACCAATTATTTTATTGTTTATTTTTTTCTTGTTCAGTGATTCAATGGACTGGGATTTACTTAGTTCTAACATCTATCAATTTACTTTCTATTTTTCACCTCAGCCTCTGAAGCTATTCCCATTAAGTACCAAGGTACAAGCAAATCTTCTGACGTTCTCTATATTTCGACACTCGTATCCACCACAAGTTACTCTAAAGCCTCAATTTCAGCACTCGTTAGTGTATTTACCACAAGCTTCTTCCCAAAGCCCCAATTCATTCCAGGTGTCAGACGAACGCTAACTTTTTTCATTAATCGCAGGAAGCAGACAATGGCAGGGGACCAGACTTGAAGCCCTCAGTTTTCATTAAGAAGAAGTCTGGCCCGCATATGGAGAGACGCTTTAAACTTCACTTATCCACCCCAAGTTTTCGGACGCAGTCCCCAAGGAAGATGAGCTTCTACTGAAGGAAATGAGAGAGAATGAGTCCAGTTTTAATTGGTGCCACCCTGGTCGCGTGGGTCTCCTGGTTGTCGGTGCTTGTCGCTGCAAAGTGAGTGTGCTTTGATTTTAATGAAAATTAAAGTTTCCCTGGTACGCTTTACGTTTAATGATTTGTTAAAACTTAATCCGAGTTAATATTGGATTTAAAAAATGTAATTTATTAATATATTGTTACCTATGGAAAGTTGTTTTCCATTCTGTTGATAAAATGATAAGCCTTTAATCAACTGGTCTTGCAGTTCAAGCTATTTTTACTCTCATCAAAACAACTCAATGGAAAACAACTACACTTTGAAAACGATATGGATACTTTTAACTACATTGTTTTATTTCTTAACGTCACTCTACTAGATGTCTGATATCCGGGTGAAAAGTGGGCAATCATCAAATCCTATTTTGTGTGATATGTTCAATCCTCACCTCACGTAAGATTATAAACACAAATTATATTCGCAACTATATCTTTTGCCCGTAACACGCTATGGAAATCTAATGTTAGTTTAGCCCCTGAGCACACATGGAAGAATTCCAAAACTTTTCAAAATTTTCATTTTTACTATTTTTCATAGGAGGTACAACAATTTTTAGTCAACATCAACGAGCTTCCGTCTCTTCATCCAGGCTGTCTCTCACTCGAAGTTATTTAGTCGGGCTCTCATGTAAACACCACATCAAGTTTGGCAAGTTGACCAAGTTTGCAGAGTTGCAGACCAAGTTAGGTGAACACTCCAAGTTCTAAGTGGCTGCCAGACGAGCGGCCTTCAAAACAGCGCAGCAAATGCCCGAGTTCATTGGTAAGATATTCTGTCCAGGAACATGGCAGCCTCCCTGAATATTGGGAATATCACGACACTTCCCTACTCTCGAGTACCGAATATTCTGAAGAATAGGTCTATATAGAGGAATAAATACCCGAGTGTATTATACCCATGATATCATGCATTGTTGAGTGGTGAAGTTTTTCGTCAAACACAGCGAATATTCATTTTTTATGAATTGCGAACGACAAACGTCGCAGGGAAAACCAAAAGAATAAGAATGATTATTAAAGCGTTAAGATTCAATTTGAACTCATATCAACTGAAACACTCGAATTTTTCGGAAAAAGGACATACATTTTTTAATAAGCTCATTGCAAGCACTGAATACTTTCTACAAAGGCGAAAGATCTCATAGTAGACTAGGTATCATGATACAAAACTCTGAAAAAGTGTTTAATGAATTGAGAGAATATCAGCAAAATTTACTAATATAAAACGTTGCCTTGTACAACGCTAAATAAGGTTGCAAACTGTTTCGCTAAATGGTGTTAGACTTACATTTTTTTCAAAATTTATTCAGACTCATAAATCGAAGAACCTTGCTGGACTTACGAGTACTTGGTTAACTTACTAAACTTTTTTCATATGGTTTCAAATTACTGAAATAATGAAAAAACGGTTAAAAAATACAACACTTAAAAAATCTTGATTCTATTACATATTGGTTTTATTTGAAACAAATGGCTATTTGCTTCCAAGTTTTACACAATATTTCCTTGCTACTGCTGGTTATAGAAATAAGGAATTCTTTAAATTGCATCAGTCAGTCAAGAAAAGGAAACTCTGTCCTTTGAATAAATCATACGACTCACTCAGAGATGTTGGTTTGAACTATTATGCGAATTTAACGAGCTTATTTTAATAATACGAGACCAAAATCTTGTCAACGGGTTAAATGTGCTGTTTCTTCTCTATAATTTTCTTCCTTGATAAAGTCTTATATCTTTTGGACTAAGATATTTAAACTAACGCTAAAAATGTTTTCAGGTTATTCGAAAATTTGCACATCGTCGCAGATCGTAATTTTTTGAACTTGATGACGTTTTTCTTCGACTGGGAACCAATTTTTTAAAGGTAATTGCAACTCGGTCATATTTTTAAATCAGAATTATCTATTAAGCAATGAATTTTGATGTTTGAACAGAGTTTTAGGTTCAGTGAATGTTAAATAAAGCTAAATTCAGTTGAACACTAAATTTTGGTGTATGTTCACCAGCAGTTTGTTCAGCCTATGGTAATTTCCTTGCTTGCTGCGGCACATCATTTACACGAGGAAAATATAAAGTTCTTTAATTGATAAACTGTTATTCTACCGAGTAAAAATTACCTAAGATCTGGTCCCCAACTGGTTTCTAGAACATGTCTCGATGCAAAAAATGGAAAATACTACATTCACCACTGAATACTCAAGAAAAATTGCCGAGACAAAAACTAGGTTTAGCTTCTGCGGCTTTCACGCTCCTTCTTTCAAAGACGGAAAAAATCTTTGAAAAGAGGAGGGAGGGCGGAATTCCAAAAGAACAGTTTGCACGTTGTTCCTTTTAGACGAATCTCTTCTACTGGCTTCTCGCTCTGTTTCTCTAGAATAAATCCCCTGGATTTGACGCGGTTTATGACAAGTTTTAAGAGGCAATTAAAGGCTTTCAAAATCCTCCCCGAGATGACGCTCCAACAATGCCGCAGCCCAAATGGCTGCCTGAGAGAGGCAAGGAACAGTGCCGTGGACCTTGGCAAAGCCTTTCACTTGACGGAAAAATGAGGATGCAAAATGACAGGGTTGTAAAATCATGATAACAAATTAGAGGAAGAATTTGTTTCTTGAGGATGGTAATTCATTATACAACTCATTAAAGTCTGTTTACAAAGAATTACAACTCTATTTCATGTACGAGGAAAAACTATCAAAATTGTGTTTGGAGAAATAGAAAAGGACTTTTTTTTAGGGTATAAAGCTAAATTTGGAAATTGGTACTCGAAGTTTTTCGTGAAGGGCATAAAAATCATCTGTTTTCGTAAAACAATTTATCAAATTCTTGCTGAAATTGATAACATGTTCGGAGAACTCACATAAAATCTACTCAAAATTTGTGGTAAAAGAACTTGATGTACAGTGTTGTGTAGGGATGCGTTCAGTGATATGTACAGTTTATGAGCTGTGTAGTGATATACTGTGAATGTACAGTACGTGTGCAGTGATTTTTACATTAACATATGCTATGAAGTACTGTGTATGTACAGTAACACTTACATTAATGTACAATGACACGTGCAGTGCATGGACAGTAATGTACGGTGATGTTACCAGGCTCATTTTCTGTTTCAATACATTCTTCTCACGGAAACTTTTGCCTAAAGTCAAGACATACAACCAGGAAACTCAACCAAAATACTCAACCATGACACTCAACCAAGCCACTCAACCAGGACACTCAACCAAGACACTCAACTAAGACACTCAACCAAGGCACTCAACCAAGGCCCTCAACCAAGACACTCGACCGAGACACTCAATTAAGACACTCAACCAAGGCACTCAACCAAGACACTAAACCAAGACACTCAACCAAGGCACTCTACCAGGACACTCAACCAAGACACTCAACCAAGACACTCAACCAAGCCACTCTACCAGGACACTCAACCAAGACACTCAACCAAGCCACTCTACCAGGACACTCAACCAAGACACTCAATCAAAATACTCAACCAAGACACTCAACCAAAACACTCAATTAAGACACTCAACCATGACACTCAAAAAGGACACTCAACCAAGACACTCAAACACGGCACTCAACCAAGGCACTCAACCGTGACAGTCACCCATGCTCCTCAGCTCCTCGCGAATATCTTTAACCACGACTTTTGGAGCGCTGAAGGAGACCATCGTCGCAAATCCGTCAGTCCTGTATGAACACGCGCACTAAAAACCCTTCAAAGGATCCTTTCTCGAAGAGCGAGCTCCGATGTTTTTTGGCCCGTAAATGGGAAGAGCGAAATACCTCGAGTCTACTCCATTTCTGGTGTTCCTTCCCACAAACCCTGCAACTTCATTTCTCCTTCAAAAATATTGCCACTTAAGATTGCTCCTGTTAACTGCGAACGTCCCTCTGCTGGCTGCCAAAATCTTCAAAGGAATTTAAAAGGTCGCGCATGAAAAGTTCTTCGTTCGGAATTCTTTAAAGCAATTCTGGTAAAGGTTTCTCAAACAACTGTGCGAAAATTTGGTTCCTTTGTTCATTAAAATACTATTTATTGTTTGTGAATTTAACAATGTACGAGATAGCTGAACTTATACGAAGAAGGGCAAGTTGATCAATACTTTTTTGCCTTATTTCTGATTTGCAATGCAGTTCATGATCATGAAAATGCGACGCGTTTGTGTCCTATAAGTAGGAGCTACGGTGTACTAAAATATTTTTTGCATAGGAGGAATTTTTACGTTTGTTGAAAGCACATGGTGAACTCAGTCCCAGACGAACAGGAAAAACTTTGTTTGGCGTATGATGCATTTGCTGAGTACACGCACAGTAAGCTTCTTGCATGCACTTTGAGAGCGAGAAACTATAGAAAACTTTCCTTCGAGTTTCATTATTACTACAAAAAATTCAAAAAAAAATTTTGGGGAGATTGTTAACGCTCTATGAAGGAAATGTTATCGTCCATTAGAACGGTTATGATAATACATTTTCAAACCTAGATAAAACATACATACACAATTTGTTTTACGAAGACGCAGTTTGAAAAGTGTCTAACTATCAGATGTTACTTAAAACGATGGATTAAAAATTAATCATTTTGTGAGTCGACTAAAAAAAAAGATTCTGTTAATTGAATTTAATGTGGAGTGCAAAACCATGAATAAGAAAACTGTGAATCATAGCAAAATTGTGAATTGTTCGTAAAAAGTTTCAATGTTTCAGATCAGAGACATTTAATACCACATATGATATTAAAGACCTGGATATAAATAACTGCATAGATCGCTTAAAAGTATACGAAAGATCCATTAAGGGTCATGCATGAAAGTTTACGTTTTTATTGAAGTGTTGCATGACTCTGTGGATTAAGACGTGGCATGCGTCAAACTGACGAGCTGCTGTATTTGTGTCATTAATACATTTATTATATTAAATTATAATGGATTTACCTTGAAAACGCTCAATGTTGTTAATAAGGATGAAACGACAGCGCGTGATTTCACAGAAGTACACTGACTTGAAGATTTCACCTTACAGACACTTTTAAATGTAATTAGACGGTACAGATATTTTCAAGTTTTTCAATAATAGAGAAAACATGTTCAACAGATAAATACATTTCCTTCTACATATATCAGATAAATTTCATTATATCAGTACATTGAACTCGTTGTCGGTCAACAAGGACATCGACACGATCGAAAACTACTAGTTGAACAAGTACATCACTTCCAGATGACAAGCACTACACGAAAAAGATTTGTCTGATGAACTTAACAGAGCGAAATTAGCATTTTCTTTTTCTGAACGTTGCTTCATTGACCTACGTCACAGCGTTTACAGTTCAGAGCTGAGGACTGGAACAGACATGAAAGCGTTCACAGTTCAGAGCTGAGGACTGGAACAGACATGACAGCGTTCACAGTTCAGAGCTGAGGACTGGAACAGACATGACAGCGTTCACAGTTCAGAGCTGAGGACTGGAACAGACATAACAGCGTTCACAGTTCAGAGCTGAGAACAGCAACAGAAGCAGCGAATGTGTATTGTTTTTTCAGGACTTTAATAAGCCAGTGAAAAATATTGTGCCGAAACGGCTAATTTTCCAGCCCTAGAGTGATGATGGAGAGACACCCACACCACTCCGCTGATCAAGCATGCGGTTAATCATCATAATAGAGACAGTGAGGCTCCAATAGGAGAGAACACGAGGCAAAATGAAGGGGCGTATAATTGTTTCGATTCTTTGGGCTCCAATGTGATGCTTTCATTTGTGATGCAGAGCCACGAATCCTGACAAGCGGACCTCCAGAATATTGCGTGCTGATGCCCGCCCAATATCTGAACCAAAAACGAATATTCGGAGCATCGTGCATATTCATGCCTAGCTGCTTAGTTGTCTGGGCCGTGGCAGTCCATCAGGTTCTGCAGCAATAATTTTTTCTGTGATTCATTCTAACCTTTTGAAAAAGAGGGAATTTTGTATCCCCTTCACAGAATTGAACAGAATTGAAACTAGCATAATTGTTAAACAATCTTAACATAACTCTTAGAAGTGTGTTTTAAATGCTTTTGTTGTTTAATGAGCGCTAGGCTTTCAGAACAAAGAGGTAAGTAGAACTGGAAATTTTATGATGTAACCAGTTCACTTGCGTGCACCACTGACGCATTTCGAATATGTATGGGATTGGAATTTACGGAACATATACAGCTAAAGCTATTACAGTGATAATTTTTGTATGAATAATTTAAAATCGGGCAAGGAATGGAAAAAATGACTCAAATTATTTTCAGAGTAGCGTGTGAAAGTTCCATGCATTATCTATGCCATTGAAATATTTGATTAAATTAATTTCGAAAAAGTGAAATGAATCTCGCCGTTCAGCCAAGGTTTAGCAAATCATGAATTCTGTCCAGTTGGGTTCAGGGAAATCAGATGACGAATGCTCATGTGTCAATAGGCTAATAAGCACAGGAACATCAGTCGTACTTTCTTCATGAGCTTGAAAAGAAGGCATCGTGTCAACGCTTCCTTTGTCACAAAATGCCAAGGCTCATGCTACCACTGAGTAGAAGTGCTGAGGAAATACTCAGAAAAGCCCGAGCAATATAAGTTTCGTAATGAGCAATGTTTCGTGCGAGAAAAAGTGGTCACGATTCGGTAGCAATAAGCCCTTACTACGACCTGGAGTCTGCTAATGTTGCAAGTGTAAGACGGTGCTGCGGATGAGGAAATCTTTAGGATATAACTCACTATTAGATCGTTCCATACCGTTGAACCTTGAACGCTAACTTGCATTGTTGTACTGCTAATCAGAAAGTTTAACGGTAGAAGGTAAAAGTACTTGATATCGGGTAGCAAAAGTATAATACTCATCATGCATAATTTCAAACCACGGGCGGTAAATATTCCTTGAACTGCATGACAATGAAATGATATCATAACTGATATTTAGACTCCGTGTCTCGTAGGATCTTCGCTTTTTTAGTTCAGAGATTCGATTCCATTGTGACCGGCACTTGAACAAACAAAACGTGGTGGCTGTCGGGAGAAAGAGTTCTTTGCCTCGGGGGTCAAGAGACGTGTAGGGGAAGAGGATCAACACCTCTAAGGAACAACAGCCTTAAAAATTGGGTGGTAAAATGCCGTTTGATAAAAAATTCAGTCAATTATTCTCGTGAACTTTACAAACAGATAATCCACGCATTGAAAGCTCGTCTTACTTATGCTTTTACATCGATAAACAGTGAATTTTTTTAGTTGTGAAGTGACGACTCAATGTTTTTGTCCTTGAAATCACATGAATTAAAGAAATGCAATATTTAATTTTCCCTGTAGAAACAATCAGCTGATCAATAGTTGGAGCGATGCTAGTTCGGTCATTACACTTTAAGAACAAAATGAATTCTTTTTGTTAACGTAGGTTCAATGCAGCAATTGCCATATAGTTATACCGCACTGAAACATCTGCTGATACACAAAACTAAGTGTTGGATTGCACTGTGCCAGAAATTTTGCAGTGTGAGGCTAATATTATTATCTTCAACGTAAAATTTCAGCATCATTTACAGATGAAAATTGTTCAGTGGGCTACCAAGGAGCACAAGTTAACAAATACCGAATTTATGTCATACATTTCCACTAGCAGCTGGAGTGATGAACGTTCCTCCACTAGCAGCTGGAGTGATGAACGTTCCTCCACTAGCAGCTGGAGTGATGAACGTTCCTCCACTAGCAGCTGGAGTGATGAACGTTCCTCCACTAGCAGCTGGAGTGATGAACGTTCCTCCACTAGCAGCTGGAGTGATGAACGTTCCTCCACTAGCGGCAGAATGAGGAACGTTTACAAAACAGTCTAGTTAATATAATCTGAAGTAATAATCCATGGAATAATATGGGAAGACCGTTAGTTTATAACAAATACTACGAAATCCTATGGAAAAAGTTAACGTCGTTGTAGTTTCCGCGTCAAGAAAATATTCCCAAAACCTGGCATTTCCCTCAATTAAGGCAGCCGGCACGTATGTCTTTCCCCAGTCCTACTCCCACTTTCTCGAACCTCTTAAACTTTTTTCCTGGCCGCGAAGGTCCTTTTAAGTTCCCTTGTGGAAACCCTCACAAAAATTCCTACCGTTCCTATAATGGGAATTTAGTTTCTAAT
>VCRD01003215.1:0-63585 GCA_006783055.1 Trinorchestia longiramus
AGGGGGCGACCCGTACAAAATACCTTTTTTTTTAAGAAATTTAAAAAAAATACTATCTTAACTAGGAAAGCCACTTGGGTGGATGATGCCATAGTTAACACAATATTTGAAGTTGATTTTGTACCCATTGCAGTTGCTCTGACATCGAAACCTGAATTTTGGCAAATATAATGCCACTAGTAGTACGACTTGCCCCCACATCACCCTACACATCATGAACAACAGACGTACTTTCTCTGCCATGAGTTACTTTTTAGTTTCTTTTTCTTGCCATTAAAAAGATTTGAAAGTTTAAAAACTGTAAATTTCTTAGAGTGCACAAACTACACACTTTCTTGAGACATCCTTGTGGCAATGACACGCAAACTGGGAGAAGCCCAAGGGTTTTGCTGTGGGTGGAAATTGGTAAATTGTACTTTCTTTACCATGTACTTGAATTGTATTTAGCAAGTAAGAACTATGCTTTACACAAAAAATGTCATACACAATTTTTTGTTTCATTTTAATGCATATGTCTTCGTTAAGATTAAATTTTTTGCTCGTACAACCGTCGATCGTTAAGATGTTCTGTGAGTTGAAAATGCTAAAGGATTGTGTTTTAAGTTAAATGTTTATTTTGCCAGGTAGGTCAGATTTTTCGATTAGCGAGATTTGATACTCGCACTCACGAGGTAAAGGGATGATTTGTTGATGAAATTACTATCAAGGAAGAATGCTGACATCCTTTTGGTGGAATTACCTACTGGGAACAGGGGTGACTTGTTGATGAGCTCCCCAAAAATACAGCCCACGGCCCATAGGTCGACCCCCTCTGTGTACTGTCTGGCCCCGTACAGCAGCTCAGGGGCCCGGTACCACCTGGTTGCCACCTGGTACACGGGAGGTACTCGATTACGTGCAGCCTGGACCCTAACTGGAGGTGGGGTACCTCATAATTTGAAGGTAAGTGTAATATTGCTGGCATGGAAAAAGGGACTTGGAAGTTTAGTATACGTACAGAAAGTACGCAATCAATTACTTGAAAAACCAAAAAATTGTTTAGACGAGTGATTAATGATACAAGGAGCAGTATGTCGTTCATATGTCTTGTGAAAAACTCGCTTGTAGGTGAGGGTACACAACTCTCAACTACGTTTGAGTGGCACGACCCTCTGTATAATTTGATAGACATCCAGTAGTTCTCTGTCTGGTGTGACGATTACATTGCTCTGAAATAAACCGTCCACATATGTAAAAAATCGGTCACTAAAGAATCTCAAAAGAAACGTGACACGTGATGTTGTGTCTTGAAGTACGGAACAAATGTTCAGAACTTCGTAAGTTGTTCCAAACTAAAAGTCCTTATGTATATACCACAACGCTTAATTACCGATTTCAACGAATCAATGTACGGTATCAATAAGAATGGTCTATTGCTATTCATGCATCATTATTTTCCATTTCTGTGAAATCAGGGAAGCTGATTTTTGAGATAGTAATTACGTCTATATACAAGAAATGTACTATGTTCCGGATTTATTGATTGATTTTGATTTTTGATTATTGTTCAGTATATAACGCTTATTGTCTAGCAGAATTCTATGAAATCATATACACGTTTTAGATTATGTCAATTTTTATAACATAGAGCTAATAAAAATTAATGATTACATCTATAATATACTTTATAAATATCTCATAAAGATTTCACAATATAAAGTGTTCTGGTTATTTTTTCCAATCTAATATATATACTTATTGGTGTTTCATAATTTTATTTTTTGTACATCTATTTTTTAGCAGAATATTTCTGAATCATTTCAATACAATGTGTAGAATATACTTTAGATAAGCTGATTAGATAACTGATAGTAGGGACTGAAATTACTTGGCATGGTAACTATTTAATTTTTGTAATGTGTACTAAAAAATGCATACTCTATTTTGAAAGAATTTAAATGGTAATTTTCAATCCTTTATCTCTACAAATATTTCTTGTCTTTTCGATTATTACTTATACGCTAGTGGACTAATTCAGGCTGAATTAAGCGAAGATTTGTAAATAAGTTTAGATGCTTTGATTTGTTCACCTGATGAGAGTAGAGCCTTTTTCTTGTCTTGGAAAAAATTCGGCACAGCCCAAAATCTGCAATTTTGAGCCTTCCAAACCCATTGATGAGAAGATTCGCCGGTTTCAAATCCTGGAAAGGAATATCAGAGATAATACAATGCTCTAAATTATGAATAGTTACTTCCGACACTTTGATGTCAAAGTCATCATGTGTAGCTAGGTGATACCTAACTTTATTCTCTAAATAGTCAGGATTGCTTGCAGGAATTTCAAGTTAAAATTACTGCAGCATTTTCAACTGGCCTCTGAGGACATCTTTGAAAGATGCTCGCATGTTCAGTTACCTCATAAATGTTGAAAAAAAAATTGACTCTAACTCAGTAGGGTAGCTAAAATTTCTGTCACATAAGAAAATTTCAGAGCTTGAGTATAAATATATTCACTGTACATTGAAACTTAGCTTTTTTAAAACCACTCCAAATGAATTAAATTAGTACAAACGTTTTTCTATTATAAGCGAGATGCCCTACTGTAAATCAAAGATATGTTTGTAGGAAAAAGTTTAACTATTTTTTATGAGTCATTTTCCTTGAATTGTCGCTCGCACAAGCGGTGCTGCAGCACAAAAAGTGATGATAAGCTTACTAGCTTTATTTAGAGGATTTGACAATTTATTTAACATGGCCACACTTCATTAAGAACTTTGTAATCTAAAGGACCAAACTGTTCGTGTTCTCCACAAGCTCCATTTTTGTCACACGAACGTCAATCAACTGACTTTTGAACGCCTGTCACTCTTTAAACAACTTTCTCTTAATAACTATTCTTAAATATGTGGGTAAATTGGTAGTATGAAGGAAAATTAATTAAATAAAATTAAAAATTTTACTTTTATAAGTCTGTTAGAGTTTTCTCATTAAATTAAAAATAGAAACTTGCTTGACTTCGAATTCGTACAGTAAATTGCAGTGCGTGAGAAAGTAATGCATAGTCTTTCTTCCCTTTTTCCCTGAACATATTCCAGTAACTTCTTTAGTTGAACTTCAGGGCAACGCAAGTTGTGTGTTACGTGCATAAAATCTTGATTGATATTCATTCATTGAACAGTACGTAAAAGTAACCATGGCCATATTCACATCTTACTTACTTCTTTAACCACAAAGACTGTATCGTACTAACTGTAGGACAAGAATAACTAAAATATAACGAGTATGTAATGACATATTGGTGAGAAATAAGGTACCACAATGCAAGATCTCGGCAAAAAACAAGGCATAATATGCACTAACTCTGTGCATGATGTTGTTCTGGTGGAGGTAGGCGACTCCCTTCAAAAGCATGACCATGTAAGTCTTGACCTGGGCCTCAGTCAGCGGGCGGTGAGCATCACGGATCATCTCACCGAGGTCTCCAGGCATCAGTTCGAAGGCGAGTACAAAACCAGTGCCCTCTGCAAACACGTCCAGCAGCTGCACCACCTATCACAAATAACAAGTTTCCAGCAGCTGCACCACCTATCACAAATAACAAGTTTCCAGCAGCTGCACCACCTATCACAAATAACAAGTTTTCAGCAGCTGCACCACCTATCACAAATAACAAGTTTTCAGCAGCTGCACCACCTATCACAAATAAGAAGTTCTGCAAGGTGTTTGGTGAAGCTCTTATGGTGCGTACCGTTTCCACAAAGCCGAATGTATTTGAAATTTTAATCTTACAACGTGAAATAACTATAATGTAAAGTGCATAATGCCTGAAAAAGAATCTCGTGTGTTGTGTACGATCTAAAATGATTTTTCAAGGTCTTTTAGCTGAAGCTGGGAGGAAAATACGATCATACATCTACGTCTGAGAACATTCCTGGTTCAACTAGCGACAATGTGCAATAATATTGTTTTATTTCGTGAACTTGTGTCTTATACAAATACTGTATTTTTCACACAAACAATTTCATGCTTCTACTATTGGTGAAGTAATAAATTATCATGGATGACTACAATGCATCTCTTCCTTTAATTAACTAATTAAGCTTCTCACATTTTTGTCTAATAGTATAAATCTGATCCTCACACTTTATCTCTTCCTTTCTTCATTCCCTATAGCACTCTTTGGACCTATTGTGTTTCTCCTAATCAGCACTTCCTCACGCAGTCTCCCAACGGCACACTGAGCTCTGTATGTCTTGATCTTGATCTAATTTTTTCGAAACCTCTCAAAGTACACTAAAAATGAGCCAATACACTACTAGACAGAAAAAACATTGAACTTTGCCCCACTATAAGCTAAGAAAGCTATAAAGTAAGCTCTATAGTTATATAAATTTTAAAAAGCATAATACTCACGTATTCGCTTTGTATTTGTTGCAGAGCCTTTATTTCTCGCAGTGCTGTAGCTGGCATTCCCTGATCTAGTCGTCTGAGGGGTATTTTTTTCAAAGCAACTTCTCGACCCGTCAAATTGTGTTTTGCTCTTACAACTACACCATGTGCACCTTCTCCAATACGACCTGTCACTGTGTACGCCTCCATATTTTGTCTTATTGGAGGAAATAGGTAGTCAAATCTTTCAAAATGTGAGTAGCCTTTTTCGTCTTTTCTGACGATCTTATAACAACAAGCCAAAAACAGATCACAGCACAAACTAACCAGACAATTACCAACTCCAATAACCGCGCACAAAGAACTCTACACAAACAATATAAGGAACAATAATCCATTTATTTATTCACAAAGTCAGTACATTGAAAATCTCAAAGGTCTTTAAGACCTTTTAAAATGGTTGTGCTTTATTTCATTCCCGGAACTTGTTGACCAACTAGACGTACATCAAACAGTTACCATAGCAACGTAAACATAAGTGTAGATTCAAGTTGGGTGCTAATACATTTATCAATCTATTCAATTTTTTATTTAGAAATCTAATTGAATATTTGTATGTAAAAGAGCTTGAAAAATATGTGTAATAATTGAAATTAATAATTTTTTTATTCTGTTCTTCCACATTTCTGAAATCAGCATGAAGAACAAAACTGCCCTGTCAACAAACGTGACGTCACGTTAGTGGCAATCTGTATCTTGCGAGAGGAGGTGTTGTCCCGTAGTTGTGCTAAATTCTAATATTTTGCTTTCTGTAATTTTTGTGGATTTCAGAATACTACATATTTTATCAATTAAGGTAATTGTCTTCTTAGCATTATTTTATCTGACTTTGGTTTATGTATACAATGATAGCTTTTCGTTTTTTTTAATTGAAGTAAAAGTTAAATACTCGTAATGAATTTGTAAAATCCTGCTCATGATTTAATTGACGTGATTTATGAGAGTCCAAAATAACTGTGTAGGTTAATCTACTAGTGTAGTTTTGTGCAGTTTTTACTTTATTTCGTGTGGGAAAGATTATTAAATATAATTTTTTTCGATGACTTTCCACATTCATGTTATTATCTATGTGGCATGTGATATTAATGAAGCACTTTCACAAAACAAGCTGGGTTCCATTATGGAAACAGAAATAAAAGTATTTTGGGATATAAAATTTCAAACTCGAGAATTTAGTAATTAAAAGCTTAATATATATGATTACAACATACAGGTAAAAACTTGAGTTTGAATATAAATCGGAAGATGGAAGCGAAGTCAGTCAGAGAGTAAGCTATCAGTGTAGAGGACACCAGACTGAAGGCAAATCAAGTAGATGAAACATGGTTCTAGTAGAGAATCTTGGCTGAAGACATTTTGGTTATATTCCTCTAAGTAATAAGTAGATGAAACATGGTTCTAGTAGAGGATCTTAGATGAAGACATTTTAGTACTATTCCTCCTAGTAATAAGTAGATGAAACATGGTTCTAGTAGAGGATCTTGGCTGAAGACATTTTAGTAATATTCCTCCTAGTAATAAGTAGATGAAACATGGTTCTAGTAGAGGATCTTGGCTGAAGACATTTTAGTTATATTCCTCCTAGTAATAAGTAGATGAAACATGGTTCTAGTATAGGATCTTGGCTGAAGACAGTTTGGTAATATTCCTCCTAGTAATAAGTAGATCAAACATGTTCTAGTAGAGGATCTTGGCTGAAGACATTTTGGTAATATTCTTCTAAGTAATAAGTGAAAAATTGTGGCACATTTGCAGGCTTTTTGGGAGTGAAAGTTTGAGTAGAATGAGGAAGCTTTGTAAATGTCAGCATAGATTTTCTAATGAAATTAAAATGCTGTTCAACATTACCTATACATAAATTGAAATTGTTTCTTGAGGTCAGTAAATGTGTATGCATTCTGTTTTTATTTTCTAAATGAACTATTGCCGAAATAACTGTTTTGATACCTGGGATTGTCTCACTAAGGTTGCAATATTAAAGTATGAAAACTATTTCTTGAGGGCAAAGAAGTGTTTGAATTTTCATTCCAAAATGCAATTTAGATGAAATTAAAATTACCTTAACTAAGTTTGATCACATGAAGGCTTATTTATTCTTATTTATGATATTAAATGGTAAATTTTACCTTTTAATGAACTAAATTCTATAATAATGCAAGTAGATAAATTATAACTGTACTAAGTACAAATTCACTAAGTATTCAAAAATAAAAAAAATAGTAAGAAAATTTAACATTTTTAATTAAAAATGTTTATGGAATGTAGTTCTATCATCAGTTAATAGACAAAATATCTGTAAATTAATAAATAAATGTTATTAAAATTAATAGTGTAGATTGTAGTTAGTTTTGAGAGACACATGAAACATAATTTGTCTATTCACAGTCTGAAGTTAGTATGAGGCTGAGTGTTTGATTCAGCACTGGTTTCATTTTAAAAAGATGCAAGGGTTCTAAAATTTTAGGATCCAATAACCATATGATATGATCCAATAACCAGTAACTGAACCAATAATTTAAAGTTACTCTCAGGCACCAGTGTGTTACACTATTCAGTATGGAAACAGACACCTAATTTACAAGTGGTGCTTCTAATATTAGGGTTAATATTGATTAAACTTTTTCAACATCTGTGAGAAATATACATGCCATGCATTTTAATTGTAATGGCATATACTTTTGTCTTTCCTTATTTATGGTTATGAATCTGTCTTTGTATTAGATTAAATCCAAGGAATGTGACAACTAAAATCATGTATTGTTCAAGTACCAATGGCAAAACTTGATTCTTATCTCTTTCAAATGGTTCCCTCAGGCTTACTCCTTTTTCTATATATTTCAGAGTATTTTTTGGAACCTCAGTTTAATAACTAGTTGCAGCCACAAATCTGCTAAGTTGAGCTGTATTCAATGGCAGTAGCCAAATGAAAATTGTTGTGGTATATACAAACCAATATTCTTGGCAAATACATCTTATTTTTATTGCCCATTGTTGACATAAGTTCATACAGCAAATGTCTTTATTTGGATGTTGAAGCCTCATAAGAAATTAGATAATTCTCAAGTATTTTCATACTTAAACAATGTTGATGTTCAGGAGAATCTTATCATAGAAGGAACTTATCTTACCATGGTGTTCATTTGAGTGTTTGTTGATAGTGCAGTCTATCTCATTATTTTATGGCTAAGCACTGTTTTAGAGATTAGATAGATTCCTAACATTGATTGTTTGGAACAGAAAGAGATCTCTCAGGAGTATAACTGTGACATTCTGCCTTAGAGAATTGGGGCCCTTCAGTGGTAAAATATGCTCCTCTCCACAAAATCTGCTACAGTTGTTGCAATAAACTATTCTGTTTTATAGGGTAAACTTTAGCTTTTTTCTTGTGATATTTGCTTCATCTGATGTAGGGAGTGTAGCATGCTGTGCAACCAAACTCTAGTCATTGTCTTCTATACTGTATCTGTGCTCCTCAGTTTTGCAGTCATGATAAGATTGTATTTTGACACTTGTCAGGTCAGTGGCTTAGTCATTGATCTTTTGGGGCACTCATAAAATGAATCATACTCCCTAAACGAACATTGTGCCTGTAGTCGCCAGTTCATATTTTTCTTATAGCATTACGTGGGTGCAAGGGTGTTTTGCTGTCATGTTTTGTGTGCTGCATGAAGTGCAAATCTACTTTTTCACAAAACCAGGATCAAAATTGAAATCTTACTGAAGTGCCCAATTGGATAAATTTTGAAATTTTAGTGAGGTTCCCAATTTCTAATTATCAGGGAGAATAACTACGCATTGCCTTCACCGGTTTGCCCATGGTGGCCAAGCTTGGTACTCTCCATGACTTGGTGTTCGTCATTGAAGTGGTGATGGCGTATGGTGTGATCTAATTCCTTACACATGTTGGGCTCTAAATTTATTCTGGTATGTAAATCAACATGCTTGATGTCTGCGTGACCAAAAGAATAGTAACTATTCAGTGGAAGAGCAGTTATCAGATATTTGGTCTGCTTGTGTCCCAGGTCTCAAAATGCATACTTATTAATTCTTATTTTGCCGTACTGTATTCCGATAGACGTAAATTAAGCGAAGTTGGCACGATCAGCTCATAATACTGCTCATTTATTATTTAAATTTCCATTATAGTGCCTTTACCTGTGTTAATATGTTTTTTCATTCGAACTCTTTCACTGCCGGTGTTTTAGGTGTAACTCTAATACCATTCGCTAAATGGGTAACATCACTTGCTTTCTGTTACCAGGTGTGAGGTGTAATGTTGGAGAATGGCGACAAGTGGTGGGGATGGAGCTGACATATCCTCATATGGGGGGGATTTTGTACCCCCAGCAGGAGGTGGGAGGGGCGCAAAGAGACGTACTCACGCCCGTAGCGCCTCTCACGGAGGCACTGCTTGGTCCCACTCCGTCGACGTGTCGTACTCGCCACACGATAGCCGAGGCACTCGGTTCCACCACCTACCTTCTGGTCCCTCATCCCACGCTGCCACCGCCACTCCTTCAGTCCCAACTGGCGGCCGGAATCAGGACGCTGCAGGACAGTCGTCCGGTGCGCCACCAGGCTCGCCTCCGCACTCGATTCTCATGAACCCCAACACAGGCGCCGCTGCCGTCAGGTCTCACCACCGCACGTTCTCACATGGCCAGACCATAGACGGCGTCACGGGACCTCACCAGAGAGGACATAGGCGCGCTGGGTCCAGGACAGACTTTATTCTTCCAGATGGTCACGAGCAGCGACAGAGAGAGAGACAAGCTGCTGCTGCTGTGGCTGCAAAACCGTCCCTGGGAAGAACCTCGTCTTTCCCCTTGGGCCACAAGAGAAATGCCTCCAAGACTGAAAGCATCTACACTATCAGAGAGAACAAAATTTCCTTGCTTCAGCGCTTACTAATATTCCTTGGAAAATCGGTAAGATCTTTATCTTAACTTTTCGCTTTGGTTTTGGAGACACGTTTTTCCAAATTCTGCGTAACACTTTATTTTATTTCAGTCAAGAAGAAAATTGCTGAACTTTTGAGTGTCTTTTTAGCCCTATGGTCCATTAACAAAAATCTTGTACAGAATTAGTTTTTAGTATGCTAACAGTAAGCAGCATCTGTTGGTGGCTCTCAAATTTGATGAACGCATCATGGAATTACTGTTTTTGTACTATCTGTAGGTTGCAGTGTAATGAATCAATTTTATTTATAGTCTGAATTCGTCTTTTTTGTTGCACTCTCTCTGTAATAACTGTGATCGCGCTTTCGTGACATTACTGAGAGTAACCGCTAAAATTTATTTTACTTTATGATACTGGAATAATTGTTTCTTGCAAGATTTTGTTGCAAACCAATAAAATCTGCGAGCCAACGCGTTACATCAGCGCCTTCCTGTGTTGTAGCACCATTACGGTGCTTGCACGCTATCAGAGATTCATTACTCCACACCCTGGTGTCTGAGTGCAAGGAAAATCTTAAATTCATCGAAGTTATGTCACAGGATGTTAGAAATTCCGTAATCCCTCCTCTTGCTAGCCATGTTTGTCAAGTCTTACGTACGCAAGCAAGCGTACACAAATTTTACGTTCATTCTCGACTTGCAGAGGCTGCCTTAATCAGTTTGCACTCTTCCAAGTCTCTGTTTGTGTTACGGTATCTCTTCCTGTTTTCCTCGTATGGGTACGCGACGGTCTTTGCGTTAGTGTGCAGTGTTTAAAATTTGATGGGGAAACCTGAACATATTGTACAGCTAAACTTGAGAAATCAGCTGCTGCGCACGCAGCAACAGTTTATAGTAGCTGTTATGCGTTGGTTCTCAAGGTTCTTGGTCACTCGCTTTCTCTTGTTGCAGTTCGACCCCTCTAATCTTAAAGTATTGCTGTACTAATATTTCATAGACAATACTATGCGTTTTGTGGCCCAGCGTGTGATTTCTTCGCCTAAAGCGTAAAACTTAACTCGTTTTCTGGAGCGACGTGTGTGCGCGTTCATTAAGACAGAGGTTGTGTTAACATTTCCCAGCTCCCTGTGGAGGTGTCCACCCGCACAGTGGTGCTCAACCACACTCAGTCTCCTGGTGAGGTCAACCCTAACGACGTGTACCCCTCCAACCGCGTCACCACCACCAAATATAACGCCCTTACCTTCATACCAAAAAATCTGTTCGAGCAGTTCCACAGGTACGTGGTGCAGCATTAATTTTGTTCACTCTGCTTTCCCCTTTTCGTCCTTGCCTCATTTCTAACATTGGGGGTTATATATTTCTACACAGTGTCCTGACAGTAGTAATTATAGTGTTGTTTTCCAGACTCACTACTGTTATTACTGAATTATTGTTCCTATGTGAAGAATATTAGGCGTATGGGATTATTTCATTTCGGAAAATGAACGACTTGGCATTTCTTAAAAAATAGTTCTTTTTATGTAACAAATGTATTTCTAAAGCAAGTACGTGGCGTATTCTAAAACTAAACTTTTGTGCTTTTATAGTAGAATTGTCAAGCTAAACTCCCTTGCTACTCTTCAACTTGACGCTGAGGTGTGACACTCAACCGCCGACCCTCGAACCAATCATTCTTACTGCAGCGCTGCCTCAAAGTGATCTGGTCGAATGAGTGAATAACTTGCTACTTTCTCAAAGAAATCATTGTTGTTATATGAAGAAATGCGTTGTATGTAATGTTTGTAATCGCTTGTAAGGTGAAATTCTCCCTAACATCTGCCAGCAGCGCCCATCGTTTAATTACATGCTCTAAAATTTATCTCTTTTGCTATAGGGGAATGAGGTGATTCAGAGGTTCTTATTTCAACATTTTGTGTGTTAGAGTTTTAATTTTTTTTAAAATTTGATTCACACTGCTTACAATTTGCAGTGTGAATAACGTTGGTACATATGGTGAGCACCAATTGTTCATTTTGATGCTAACAAAATACCTCATGAGTTTCTTATGAGCCAAGTTTGTCTTGCTCGAGAATGTTGTCGATGTCAAAGTACGACTCGTCCTACATTCTCAGTGTTTGGGCAGGAAGACTCTTCTTTATATCATTTCCTTTTCTCCTTCATTCTGTCTTTCTGGGAGTGACTGTGCAAATTGCGCGTAATCTCTTCAACTGACGCATCTACATAGTTCTCTTTCTTGAGCTGTCTTCCTCTATCCGCTTTGTGCCTATGACCCTCTATCTGTACTTTTAATAGTGGTCAAGAATCCGATAAAGTACAAGGGTATTCGATTTTTAGAAAGCTTCTGCAGTTTGGTCTCGAATCAGTTTGAGAGTCAGAAAAGCAATATCTCATTCTTTGTGTATATGCATAAATATCCATTTCTGACGTCTATTGACAACCTGCATTAAATTTTATTGTGGCATTGGTGCGCAGATTTGCGAACATCTACTTCTTGTTCATCGTGCTGCTGAACTTCGTGCCTTCAATAAACGCCTTCGCCAAAGAGGTTGCGATGCTGCCACTGCTGTTCGTGCTGAGCGTGACAGCTCTGAAGGACTTGTTCGAGGACCGCCGGAGGTACAACTCTGACAAGCGCGTCAACAACTCCGTCTGCAGGGTCTACTGCAGGTCAGTGCGTTGTGGTGTTCACATCTTGTATTGTCGCCCCGTGGCGTGGGCATTCTACAAGATAGAAGTGAATGGCTCAACAGTTTACATCTTGTGAACACTACAGGTGTTTTACAGGTGTTTTTTCTCATGTGATTTCTTTGTTTATCAATGAAATGGACAGTTTTGATGGCAAATCTTGGCATTTGGAGACCTGCACTGTAGTCCTGAACAAACTTATGCTTGCTGCACTGTACACTAGGTGTTAGCTTCTGCGTTTCTTACAGTCGTTCTATTCCTTGGGACGTGATACATACCGTTTTTGCCTGTCTCGTCTATGTGCGTTTAATAAAGAAATCTCAAGATTTTTGCTAGCATCAAACTAATTGCAGAATCAATAGCAGTCGTTGCAGTAACCTATGGGCTTAGTTTTAGAGTTGGGTAGATGTTTGTAATTTTCCTTATCCCGATTTTTTTACTCCATTGAAATGGGTGAATTATCGGCCTCTTTCATTGTGTCATTCTTGGCTTCCGTTGCATTAGTGTATGCATTCGTTGCTTCCTCCTTCGTTTTGTTTTTTACCGTGGTGCTCTCACTGCCTTACTCAGCACGCCGACTACGATTAACTGTGCAACACGTCAAAAATTTTCGCCCTTTGGTGCCTCGTTGATATAATTTTTATGAACGAGTGGGTCATTTATTGTCTATTATTTTCTAGCGTGTTTATAGTCGCTATTTAGGAAAATTTTCAGAATAAGTCCGCTGCGAGTAACACGTTAGACACTCAAAGTTTTACTTTGCAAAACCTCTCACCATTGTTCACAAATTTAAACTTCTGTTTCTGGTACATTAATACGCAAACAGGCATTAGAATCGGTTCTAATTTTTGTCTGACGTTCATACTCAACTAAAATCTTAGTTAATGGTTAAATTGATCTATTTGAACATAAATAGTTTGATTTAACTGCACTGCTTTTGCGACACCAAACATATAAGAATACGGAGAGGTCGGCTTCAATTTTGGAGCTGTTTTCTTGCACACTTTTTGCTCCTTGTCCTATTCTATTCACTCGTTAAAATTCATGAAGTTGAATTTTAACTTTCTGGCTCCCTGCAGGGGTCGTATTGAGCCAAGCTGGTGGTGTAAAAATTGCTTCATGTTATGATTTTTTTAGCTAAATAATTACCTTGCGATACAATATTTCATATGTGTGTAGGTAAATGTCATTTTGAATAACCCACGTACTCAAATTTAATGTTTTTACATAATTTTATTTGAAATTGTGTAGAAGAAAGTTACGCGTTCGATGACTTCTCATGACGTAGAAGAAGCTCCACTAGTGCAGCATTGTGCCGAGTGCAAGATTTTTGTTCTAAATGTAGGAAGTATAAGACACTTTGCTGCGTGAAGTTAAATTATTTTAATGTATGGTGCATGTGATTAATGGTTCTCACAAGACATGACTATCGTGTTGGGTCTAGTCTGCTCACGTACAGTGTTTGCTGGATCACTTGTTTGAGACTGCAGTTTTATTGTGCTACAGTTGTCATCGAACTGCATCATATGCTAGAGAAAGCGTTAAAACAATCAGCCAAGCTTTATTAGGAAGTCCTCGGAAATTTTGAAATTGTTGAGAATTAGTTTTGTGTAGACTGTCGCATGTAGTAGAAAGTGCTGCGTCAAACCGCTTTACCTTTCAATTCTTCTAAAAACGAGTAACAAGGCTGTAGTTAGTAATGCGTAGTTCATAAAACAGAGAAACATGCATGGCTAAAGGATGTAAACGTAGGTTCTGTAGGGTCATTATGTCAACCTGTGATCTGTAAAAAGGGAAAAGTCAAGATAATAACGAGGATGTTTGAGAATTAAAATTTAAAATATAATTATCAAAAAATCGCAGATATTATTGAACGATGAGCAAGTTTTCTTTTTCAATGCAGCTCATGGCTTTCTGCGATATTCTTGTGCATTTGCATGCTTGATAACTGAGCTTAAAGACTAAAAATTGGGCAATTTATATTGTCATGGCGTCTTGCATATTTGGTGTCCTTGCATCACAACTCATCTTTGCTTCCCCAAAAGCTTTCGTTGATGCATTCTTACAAGGGTGATTTGAGGGGCTGTTTTGGGCCGAACTGAATTATTTGTTTTGACTTTGCATAAGCGGTGCTGGTGGTGACCGAGTACAGGTTTCAGAGAAGCATTTCGCACAAAGGACATTTGAGGCACTGCCTCCCACAGTTGTGTGCCTGAATCAATAACACGATCAGGGTCAAACGCATGCTGGCGAGCTGCATGCTGCTTTTGCCGTGTGTTTCATAATGACTGCAGCTTCTGAATACCAGCTCTGATTGCCGGCACCTTTTCCTGCAACGGGCTTGACCTTCTTCCTTGATCCATATTGCCTGCGTTTGAGGATTGTTCGTAGTTTTTCTTTCTTGCATTCCAATCTCGATTCTAGAATTTTATTGAGACCCAACTCTTGAATTTGTTACTAAATGCTTAAAATAAATTAATGCACCCATCTAAACTGAACTGCTTGATCCACGACCACATCTTGACACGAGTTTGTTGCGGTGGTGACTGTACCCTTAACTTTATTTAGGCTCATATTGACTCGAGAGCTGTCAGTGTATTCTCATTTGAAGCGATTATAATTTCTGAAGTCATCATATCTGATGCATTTAATACTTCATTATGACAAGGGTTTGCACAATTTTGTGTACGAGTAACAGTGAGATGCAGGTGTTGCGGGTTCCACACGACCACGCGTTGTGTCAGGGGTACAGACCTTGACAGGCTTGCTCCAGACGGCTGCTCAACCAGGCTGACTGCCTCTATTGCTCCGGTTGCTAGAATTGAAATGAGGGCAACTTCGTTCAGGTGCCTGGTTTATCTCATTTATTTAATCTTGCAGTGCGCACCATTGATGAGTCTACCACAGCGTGGGTCAGTTGAGCTTTACGGGCAGCAGAATGAGGGTACTCATGCTTTAAGAAGAAAGTCGAAATAATGAACGCAAACTATTTTTTCGCCCTCTGTTAGCGACTCCTTTGTGGGTCGATTGTTGTTGAAATCTTGGGCCCTGTGATCTGGTTTTGCTCAGAATGTGCTAGTCATTGATGCTTTTTTTGTTTCTCGTACCGTCGTTGACTTGAGTTCAATTAGCCACTCTGAATTACAAGTAATTTCTGAAAATTTCATATTTTATTCGTTTATTGGCGTTTACTCGCTTTTGTAGGATTCCACAAATCAGATATCATAGTGTCGGCGAATTTAATTTTCCTTGTGCACGTAATTAAGAAAAATTTCATCATTTCTGTATACCAGCGGCTTGTCAAACTGCATTGTGAGAACTTGTTGCAATAGCTTCTGTGCATCATTGCTAACTGTTAGCTCTAACTCTTCAATTGATATTGTCCGTGCCTGTCCTGTGTTTCGTAAAAATCACTTACGCCGTTACAAGTACACTGCATATTCACCATACGTAATATTAGGCATCGTCATTAAACAATACCTCTCTTAGAAAAACTTCACGTAACTTTTCTCTAATCTATGACAATGGTTGTATTATAAGACTATGGCTACGTTTTCTTTGTCTGTCGCGTTCTGATTTCGTAACTTTTGGAGAACACATCACGACACATCGGCGAGTGTTTGAGCTTCGATGTGGAGTGTGTTTCATTGTGCCTGCCCACCTTTTTTGATAGATTGTTTTTTTAGCTAAGCTTCTTTATGTACTTATTTATAACAATGAATTTTTGTTCGCCGTACCAATACAAATCAGATGAAGAAACCGTGTCAGGTCAAGCTGTTGTGATGTCTCCAGTGCATTCAAACTGTGTTATTGAGGGCTGTTGTGCGCTGCTTTGAGCTTGTTAGCTTTGCATTGTGCATTTTAGCGCGACTGTGGTATTACTGCACACTTTTCTTTGCTTTTACATAACGTGACACAATAAACAGCATTGCCACCTTGTTCTCAAATCATGCATGAACGACATTATCGGAACGTTTTGACCTTGCCTCCTACGAATTTACCATTGTAACCTGGAAATATCTTAACTTCTGACAAAAATGCCATCTGAGAGCGGAAACATACCAGGCATTGTAGCGTCAGCATTGTTGCTACTATAATATTGTACTTTAACAGAAGATATCGTGAATTATAACTCTTTTACTGATATCATTGATTTTTTGGTGATTATTTTTTTTGTAGTAAAGTCAAACGTTATTTTACGTATGATTCGTTATCAACAAATTATTGCGTGTTGGTCTTTTGGGATAATTTGTAAGCTGATGACTTTTTGAACAAGTTCTGTCTATTGTGGTAAAGCTGTACTTATTTTGGCAAGCGCTGCCTATTTTGGTGCAGCGCTTATTTGGGCAAGCAGTGCCTATTTTTGCAAGCAGTGCCGATTTTGGTAAATTGCCTCTCTTGAAATGCTGTATCAATGTCGAAATTCTATCAATTTCAAAATGCTGTCATTTTGGAATGCTGAGCTAATCATGAAAAACTGTTCCAATTACGAAAAGCTGTTCTTATTATGAAAAAGCTGTGCCAATTAAAGATTTCACGCTCTTGAAGATTTTGATAGGAGAAAATTCGGTCGTGTATATATGTATTGTAAGCTTTGTATTGTGAATACTAAGGACACATCCTTCAATGTAGAAACTCCTTCGCAAAGCCCGCGTCCACTGGCAAATCAAACGAAAAAAATCCGATAAAAACGCGTGAATTTTTTCCCGTGTGGGTTATGGACAAACTGAATCAGGTTTGAGTATCTGAGTAAGCCTCGACTTTGCCCGTGTGGGCCAGCGTAAACCGCGCTGTAGAATAGACTAGAATGAGGCTATAGGAACGAACCTTCTGGCCCATTCTTGGGTCGAATAATTACTTCGATAATTATTCGGTTGTTTTACCCAAGTCCCATGCCGTATTTCTAGCCGCGTCAACCATGTCGGCTCACCCGCTCGAAAGCAGATTCGCTCACCAGTCGACCAAGCTGGTGATGTAGAGCTATGCACTTCGCTGCTGTGGGCCTCCGTCATGTCCTGCAGCGCTGCTTCCTATTACAGGACTAGTAGACCCACACGTGAAAAAATTCTCGTGTTTTTAACTGAATTTTTTCGTTTGATTCGCCAGTGGACGCGGGCTTTGCGAAGGAGTTTCCTCACTGAAAGATGTCTTTGTTATTCATAATACAATGCTTACAATCTACATATACATATAATAGACAATGTATTTCTATCTCTCTCGCTCTGCATCAGAGTGTGTCCGTTTCATTATTTCCTATCACTGAAGAAAAATTATTGAACTGAAATCAGAACGGGTACGCATGTATTTTAAGCATTGTTTTGTGGATACCAAAGGCGCAGAATCACTATAAAATACTTCATTATTCCGTCATCAGCTTTTTCTCTTACAAGGCCATGTTATCAGTAGAAAGGATACAGAATAGAAGTTCTGTATATATTCATGAAAAATATTCAGATTCTGATGGTACCACGGGAAAAACTGAAAAATGTATTTATTTTATAGATCCTGAATTGTATCACTTTCAAAGTAAGGAATTTTAACGAGTACCATCTGTGCCTTGTTATCGATAGATAACTCAGAATGAAAGTTCTGTATGTATTAATTAAATGTATTCATTTAAAACACAATAATTAATCCTAAATCTTTAATGCATTTATCTTGATAACAATTTCAAATTAGTGAAATCTAAATTGTGGAATTTTCACGGGAACTGGCTAGTACATGTATACTCGACCGAATTTTCTCCTCTCTAAATCCTTAAGAGCGTGACAGAGAGACGGACCAAGCAAGTAAGCAAGAAACTGTATTATAATATAGTGGGATAGCGGCGTGTTACGGACCTCTGGTGTTCATGCTGCCTTTTTATTGAGAAGTAGACTTTATGAGAGAACACGTGTCAGGTATGACTGGTGTAGAGCCAATAGTTTAAATTTAGACATTTAACCGTAATGTGATTTTGAACTAGTCCGAGGTTTGATCCCAGAAACTGCATTGCATCGTGCGAGCACATCAATCTTTGCTATACGTGACAGGGAATTATGGTATTGCCGAATTGTCCGAAATATCATTAGTTCATCAGGAAGAAGACCTGGTTCTACCGCGTCATTTCAACATACGTAATTATGTTAAAGGCTTAGTATCGGTGTTAATTCATATTTCTGTATTTTTCACCTTTAACGCATGTATTAGTAGATGTCATTGTCCGAGAGAGTTACATCTCATGTGTTCTGTCTATCTGAATCAATTAAAATGAGCTCAATTTTTGCTACAGGCAGTGCATTGAAAACACGCATATTTTGGAAAAGCAAAAAATTAAATAATTTGGCCAAAATTCTCCTTAGTCTCGTGCGTCGTCATCCTGTTTTTTTTCGGGAGCTGTACGTCAGCTGGTGGTGACCGTGCAGCGGAGTCTTGTGAGTCTCTGAACGTACGTGCGACTCACTCACACTAACAACTCATTTCGTAGCAAGAATTGCGTGGGTTGTCGGAACCTTATCTCGTAGGAGAATGTACGATTCAGGTTGCAACGTATTCTGATAATGAGATAACCATTTTTTGCATATCACTTTGATGTCTGACCTTGAAGCATTCTTGCCTTGCACATTGAATTTTTTTATAGTAGTGCATTGATGGATTTGATCTTCTCCGAATCTGCTCGTGTAGATAATGCGCAGCAACGGTCCTGGCAACGGCCACGCTGTCTCTGTTCAAGCTCGTGTCGTCGGAATTGTCCTATCAAGACTCTGGAAGCAAGAACCCTTGTGCATAATTTTCTTATTTACATTTTTTATGTATGACAAAAAGAGGGAGGGCACGAAGAAAGGCTTTCAGCCGAAAATGTTCTCCCGGTTCCTGAAGTCCTGAATCATGTGTGGGAAAATACCTTGTCTACTTTGATTGTTTATCGGTCAATCAGTTTTCGTACATGTGCTTTCTTAGATAAATCTCCACTATCGTTGTTGCATGCTCAGCAACTCTCTCGTTCGTCTTTATATGAATCTGTTAGTTTTCTCTTTACACGCTCATTTCAATGAAAATAAATGTAACAGGATGGGTTCGACCAGAGTATTCAAGAAGTGCTCACTTGATGTCACGTGGCTCGTAAAGGCCACATTTCAGTTTGGAGGATTTCCACATGTACACTTCTAAGAGGTTGTTGGCTTGTGTGGTCAATCCTTGGTATTTCCTCTGTGCTCAAGGTCTCTTCTATCGTAGCTTATCTGATTGTGAAGTTGTACTCTAAAGCAGGTCAGAGGAAGAGAAGAATATTTCTTGCTTTGGTTAAAATATCCCGTTAAACGGTTAAAAATTCTCTTCTAAAAGCGTTGATCAATCATCTGATGGTACGATTAATTTCGAGATACATTTTTAGTTATTTTTTCTAGTGGTTTACATTATTGTTTTGAAGTTTAATGAAGATATAGTGTTTCTTCTCTAGCAGTTATATTTTAACGTATTTTTCTGTCACGTTACACACATCTTTTGGTGTCTTAGTTTCGATCACTCATTTCCTGAACGAGTGCATGTCATGCGTTGCGGTGACGGTTAATCTTTTTCATATTGCTGATAAGGAGACTCTCGTGATATCTGCAGCGTGTGCAGCTGCTGGTATTGCTGAACTGCAGCATAGCTTTCATTTATATTAATGGCTGCTTCTGATGTCCATGCAGCAAACTCGATTCAAAGTTTCACACGCGCTGCGTAAATTTTGCTCTTGAATCAATGCCAGCTGTCCCCTTGCAGTGCTTACCTACTTGATCTATTTATGGTTTTTCCGTCTTCTGAATGAGTTTGAAAGAGCTCATAGTGTTACAGTCGTGTCTACTGTTCAGCTGTTCTTCAAGGGATTTAGACTGACACTTTTGCCACTTTTCTTTATCACTAAGAAATTACGGATCAAGTTTGCTGCAATTTCCCACTGTATTTGCCTGTGAACTCCAGTTGCACTGCCCCAATTGAGAGACGCTTGTCGTAGTTCAGGAGATTGTGCGTGAGTTGGAAGGGATGCATCTGCAGAACAGCTCAATTTTTAATATTAACGTTAAAGGCTTTCATCGCAAAAGTTTAATTCATTATTTTTTATCTCTTTCAATTGTAGTTGGATAGTAGTGACGGTCTGATGCGTTATAAAGTACGGTGATACTAAGGTATACAGACACAGATAAAAAATTGTTGCTTCACATTGAATTTAACGCATTCCATTTGGCGCAGTGTGAGTTCCATTTAAAGTTGAGGGTCCTCTCATGTCAAGTTTGATGTTGGGACAGCGTGATGGAGCTACAGGCCAGCGTTTATATTCAGGATCAGTTCTCGGCGTTGCCGACTGCCGCATTTTCGTGCTGTCGAGTCTTTAACTTCTGTATTTCTGTTGATAATCTTCTTCGTGAATAATTTTTCATGAACTCTTTCTCCGGGTTCGAATACTTTCAGTACAACATAGCGCAAATGCAACCCATCAAAGTTTTATTTTCAGTTTGTCTTGCAGTGTGGTGGCAGTGGAACGTCGCGTGCTTAAATTACGCTTCCAAATGAAAACGTTCTCAACGCTGATATATACATCAATTGTTCTTCAAATTACCACGTAAATATGTCTTTCAATGAGATATTTAATTTTTCTGTTTTTCTTTCATTCCCTATCTTACCTCCATAAGTTCTTAAGTCCAGCTTTTAATTTCTTCTTTCACTTCCAACTTCCAACATTTTAGCAATTGAACTCACACACAATTTTTGACCATTTTATATACTTTAATATCTAACTTTCTACCTATTCAATTCTCTTGTATATTCTATTCATTTAACGTATAGTCCATTAAAGCATTCTTCTGTTGTACCTAATTGCTGTTTAATAACGTTGCTCGTTTATTTGTTGTCGCATGCAAGTTTATGAGCCCGTGCAAGCTGGTGAGCCAATATTCCTGACCTGGCCTTCTTTTTGTCCTATTTTTCTAATCAGACATTGCGTTAGTTCTATTTTTTGCGGGTTTCTATGTTTTTATAATTCAAATTATGTACACAGTCAAATTTTGATTAAGTCTCGAGTGTTAAGATGGTTTCCTAGTCGCGTGTCTGTGTTTATGTTCATACAGTGGACTTGCCGTGATGTTGCGCACAGCCCTAAAACAAAGCGGCTGTTGCAGTCACGGCGCGCTGGAGTAACTAACCATTGCCAGACTGTTGTCTCCTGTTTGCTCACGTGGGTCATGGCAGTTGTATTGCTGTGATGAATTGCTTTACCTTTGTATTTCATTTCCCATTGGTGGTACAAATTTCAAGAGCGTGATTTAGGAGATCAACATGAAATCTAGCTTCAATTTTTTATCTTGATCTAGACATTTTACGCTTCAGGTGATAGTTATTCAGCGTCGTGGCGTGAAAGTGGGTAGCAATCCTACAGTAGACCTCTGACTAATGTACTTACTCTGTGATGTCCCTCCTCGACGTGAACGAGCTCACAGCCTAACATGATCCAATTAGAAATAGCACGGAGGCCATCTGGAGGCACCGCAACCGTCAGCTCTTGACGTTTCGTTGTCTTCAAGTCAAAGATCTGTAAACATTTCAAGCATTTTCTCATCAATCACTTCGTCCGAGGATGTATCAAATTAAATTGGAAATCTATGAATCATGTCTTGGAACGTTCTTTTAGGTATTGTTTCACGTTATCTTGTATGAAGATTCCAGCGATTAAATTCATCCATCAAATGTTAGTAGTCCTACCAATAGTCAACATTAAAGGCAACGTCCCCAGATTCCTGACCTCATTTCCATTTATTGTGATGCTGCGCCTCCGTCCGTAAGCCGCGTCCTGCATTCCGAGGGAGTTGAGCCTCAAGTACGGGACTCAACTTGTACGGCCTCCAAAACATGTTTTTTCAAGGGGCAAATATATAGAATTGCTGCTATTACCCTGACCCCCTTCTTCTTAAAGGTGTCTCCAATGCGTGTTCGTGTGCATTTGTTTGCTGCAACTATCTGGCTGAAATATCCTACAAACTATTGAAGTATCGGGTGCTGCAATTCTGGTCATCTGGCTGAAATATCCTACAAACTATTGAAGTATCGGGTGCTGCAATTCTGGTCATCTGGCTGTAATATCCTACAAACTATTGAAGTATCGGGTGCTGCAATTCTGGTCATCTGGCTGTAATATCCTACAAACCAATGAATGCAGTATCAGGTGCTCCAGTGCAGGTCATCTGGTAGCGTCGGCCGTGTGGTTAACTGTTAGTGATTCAGTTGGGATGTATGAAGCATCCAGACAGAATTTCATATCACAGTTGTTCATATTGAATGGTGACAATTGGTTTTGTGTCCTGCATGTTCTCGCTCTGTCTCAGTGTCCAGTGTCATCAAACGTATCAGTCGTTCGTTTAACAGAAATCACTCACTCGTGTCGTGAATGTATCGAGTTTGTCAATTTAATATTTGAGGTTTCAATTTAATAATTGCAGATTTCTGAAGTTAGTTTTCTGGCAGAACATTCGTAGATGACGAGTGAACGTTTCATGCAGCGGGTCTTAGCTTACAAAGAATATCCAACTGTGATGAATTAAGAATATCCTTGCTGCAAAGAATATCTTTGCTGCTTGGTGAGCTTTTCGCTGTTAGAGAAAACAGTGGAGCATCATCAAGCTAATGAAGCACTCTATACCATGCCTAGTCTTCAGTAATTATGAGCGAGCCGTGATTTGTTTACCGTGTAACACTCGTCCGCTCCTTGCAGTGCAGAATTGTTTACATCCGCCGTGACCGAGAGCTGCGCCTCTCAGACTATCACATGTGTTCGCACCTCCTTGCCTCGTTTGTACCTATCATTTCTTCAGATGTAAGTGCAGAGTCCTTATGAAGGTTGACGAGCGAGCCCATGATTTTTTTTAATTTAGCTATTATAACTCGGCGGTGTTAAAGCGACGTGTCTCAAAGTTTTTTTCCGAGCCTTTGAAAGTCGTGAACAATTCTTCATGGCATAAAAACAGTGTTTGAGTTCCTGCTTGAATGTTACTTCTGTTTCTTGATGAACAAGATTCAACATTTCCAATGACGTTGCAACCTCATTAGTAACAAATCAATGGAAATAAAGGAGTAGAGTTAAGCAGTTCTGGGGAAAAGCATGAATTTAAGTTGGAAGTCCACGGTATTGTTCAGTAGCAGTGTGTGTGTGTGTGTGCTGGGAATTACAAGGCGCTGAATTGACGACACACTTCCGGAACATAAGAAATAGAAAACTCATTCAAATGAAGAGAACGAATTTATTCAGGGATAGTCCCTTCACTGGGAATATTTTCTGAAGTTTGATGAAAAGATGGGTGCATAGACTGAAGTCTAGGTCAGGTTAGTGGGTCATTATCCATTGGCTTGAGTATGCTTGATCGATTGCTGCCTTTGCCTTTTTCAATTGTTGAAGGACTTTTGTATCGGCACATAACAGCGATGCGGTCAATTTCCATCTCGTGAATGTTACCGGATTCGTTATCGATTTAAAAGAACTCCTTAAATAAATATTAAAAAACTGCGAACTCTGAGCTAAGTATTCAATGCAGAATGGTTTAGAAAATCACATACAACCTAGTTAAATGGAATGTATTATATTATTGTAGGTCACAAGAACATATGTATATTCGGCCGGTAATTTGTTTATCTCTACTTGCACTGCTCACCTGAACTGAATGTGCAACTACCTCACGGTATTGATAAACCTTACATACATCGTTCACTTATTTTGTGGTGTAATCCTTGACGGTAACGATGTAATCAACCCACATCGCATTCATCTATACTACGATAACAGAATACACCTATTTATGGACAGAAATGAAAGGAAACAATAACTTGAATATCACATTGGTTAGTGTAGTGTAGTTATGTCGCTGAATTGAAAGATTCACAATAGCTGGGACAAAAGTTTAATCTTCCGTTCTTTGGAATGGTGGCAGTTCTACCTTTTGTCAGCAGTTGTTGAAACGCAGTTCGTTTTGTGTGTGCGTTGATATCTGAACACAATTTATCAACTCTATTGTTGTTTACGGGTGCATTTTGATGTTGCCGTAAATGGTTACTTCCTGTTACGCGGTTTTGATGCTCGATCAGATTCTAGTCGATTTTCAATTCAATGTATGGAACACAAAAATTATATGTTCATTTGTACGTATGAGGTTCTTGAAATTATTTTTTAAGTTGTATAATGGAAGCTTTGATCTGTCCTGTATTTTTCCTTGTAGTTGTTTTTAAGCAGAAAGTGCTTTTAGATAACTTGTACGACAGATATAAAATCACGAGGAACTAGGAAGTGATTTATAAAACTTGAGAGCTTTTAATAGTTCGTAGTGTAATCCTGGTATAGTTTTTGTATTCTATGCAAATTAGAAACAGTTTAGAAGCGCTCTTATCTACTCAGTGAAAGCAGGTATTGCTTACTCTGGGAATGTACACTGGGCAAAATTTTGTGGTTAGGAAAAAGCAATTTTGAACTTTTTCTCCTTTCGTGCTTGGCAGCTGATGAATATTTTTTCTCTTTGAAGTACTCGTGCTGTCGTCATCCATGAACTGTTATGTATTTTTGTTGGTGAAACCTTGTAAAATAGATCGAATCAGCCTCAAAAGAACATACCGCTTTTCTTTTCTTAATATTTGTCGTCTTCTGGATTGAATGATCTCAATAATAATTTTCGAATAATTTTCTGGACTGAATTCGAAATGACCATTAAGAAATACCTTTTTGCCTCCACAGTTACGTTAATAATCAAAATCTCTACATCCATTGCTAGTATACAAATCTAATTTAATGATTTTTGTCAATCATACGCTCATTCTTGTATACTGCTTCAATAAAATCGCCCACTAATTACTGAACATAAATGTGCTGAGCGTAGTGAGCTAATTTGCTCTTATGGAAGTACAAAACAATTTCTTTACTCTGGATGTTTATTAATAATTCATCGAGTCGTACTTGAATCTATACTTGTATAGAAATTACTACTTGTCACATGTAAACATCGTTGAACTTGAAGTATCGAGAAATACAAATATTATGACATGAGGTGGGATATTTCCGCTAAGCTCTAAGAAACATGGAGGTCGTGTGGTAAAAGCACGCAGAGTTTTTTTTCACACTGACTGCTAAGCAGGTAGTCTGTTAGAACTGCTTGTTAGGCATCTAAATATGAGCTTATTTGGTTCACTACGTGTTGCACGGTGTGTTTTCTCCCGTTCAGAAATGAAGAACCACTCCTGCTGCTTATATTACGTATGTAGAAGCTTAATGCATTTCTCAGAATTATTACGAAATTAAGTGCTTCTGCTTTATTAACATTCTACTCGTTTTTCTTTCGTAGGGAATTAATGCTTAATTCATTAACCGTAGTCTACAATTTTAGGTGATAATGAGAATATTGGTAAGGTCATCAAAATTGTCTGCCTCTTCAGTGCCATGAATTAAATGTGAAATGCATTTTTTCATTTATGCATTGTTTAAAATAAACAGTAACGAACTTGTGTGTAGCCTACATACACCAAAGTGTGGACACAGTCAACATTCCAGTCAGCAAACTCATGCGAACAAGCATGGATTATTTTTTTATGAGTCTCTCATTGAACGACATTTTGAAGAAGTTGCTGCACTTTTAACCAGTAATCTTTTTTTAATCATTACGGACATAATTTTTTCGATGATCACTGCTTTTATTCAGAAATGTTTAATTCGCCGCACGATGTAATATTGTGTTCTCTGTTGCGTATCATGGATACTCTGACACGGATGCTCAACTGAGCTGCGGTCTCTATTATTACACTTGCTGAGTGCCCCTACCAGCTTTGTTTAGTATACACTTTTATTTACCCTGGTGACAAATAGTTTTTTTTCAGATTCTTAAAAACGAAAGCGTAAAAAAATTCCCCTTACTGATGTCGCTAAGACCACGCTGTTAATTAATTGCTTGCAGCACATTTTGAGGACTTAGTAATTCTTGAAGGTAGAAGTGTGAAGTGATTTTCGTACTCCTCTCTCGAGTATACTGGTAAGTTTTGTTTCCGATTGCATACACGCTTTAGTATCGTATTTTGCGAAGCGTCCCATGTAACCTGCAGCGCTTGTTACGGGAGGCAGCTAATGGATGGGATTTCAGGTGTTAATTTTTTAAGGCCATTCATTCCTCTCGCTTGGGCGACGGACTTGCGACATTTAAATGTCTCCATTGTATTATACCTGTTTATTTGATTCCTCAGATTGTAGTTTGTTGTAAAGTACTCGTCATAATGTCTCTTAGTGGACGATTCTGATTCCAGGAAAGATTATTGTCCGGTTGAAGTAATGTAAGCTCACTTTAATTCTAACATTTGAAATTTAAATAACTTGTTATAAGTGTAAATACAAGGTAGCCCATAAGTAAGGAACCTTTTTAAAATTATTATAGCTATAAAACTAAAAATTGTAAAAAGATTTGGTTAATTCAGAATGAAAGAAGAAATTTATGTTTTATATAAATTTATAAATGAAACAATAAAATACGTTTAGCTATGGAGTACAATATCTTTTAAATGACCTTCATTATTAGTTAAACAATGGCGTGTTTTTTCAACGGTGCTGTTCATTACTTTCTTTAATGTCTCTGGTGAAATGTCGTTGATCTCTTGAATTATGTTTAGTTTCAATTACTGTGAAGTATCAGGCATTTCAATGTAAACATTTTCCTTTAAGTATCCCTAGCGAAAGAAATCAGGAGCACTTAGATCTGGAGATCAAGGCGGCCACGGTATATCACCAAAACGAGAAATTATTGTTTGGAAAAATTGCTTTTTACACTTGCATTATTTCTTTCGCTGTATGCGCTGTAGCTCCATCTTGTTGGAAAAAGGTAATCTCTGTATTATTATCTCAAATTTCAGGTATTAAATATTCTTGAATCATCTGTCTATACAGGTTTCTATTAACACAAATTGCATCACCATTAGCATCTCCAAAAAAATATAGTCTAATGATCCTCGAAGCGTGATGCCACACCATACTGTTACTTTAGCTGAGTGAAGTGGACGCTCATGAATTTGGATTTTCTGAAGCCCAGAATTATTTAGAGTTTTAATTTTCTGCAAACTGCAGAAATCTATTCGTAAAACCTAATCGCTTTTGGTAGTCCGTAAGATGGAGTTCTTGAGTTAATTGAATTTTATATGGATGATATTTTAGATCTTTTACCAAAATACGTTGCAGTGAGGTACGTGACATTCTCAGTTTAATTGAACGTCTTCTAGTTGACGTTTTGGGCTGATCAGCAACACTCGTTGCAACAAGCTGAATTGAAGCACCAGTTCGTATGGTCCGTGGCCTGTCACAACGTTGTCTGTCTGCTGTTGTCCCAGTTTTTCTAAATTTCACTACCAGTTTTTATGCACTTCTTCGAAGGACTTCTTTCAATACCATCAATATTCCTGTAATTCCTCTGAACTGCAGTAACCGAACAATTACCCTATTTTTGCTCGTTGTTTCACTGCGTAGCGATTCATTTTGGGGGCTAGATTTTATGAATTTTTTCGGCAATATGTTGTGATTGTCGGTAGACTTGATACGGTGGTAGAAAACTAAGAAATATCCTCATTCATTCTGAATCAACCAAATCTCTTTACCATTTATAGTTTTATAGCTATAATAGTTTTAACAAGGTACCTTACTTATGGGCCACCCTGTATTAGAAAGGAGTGCAAGCGCGCGTGAGTGAAATAGAAGAACACACAGAGTGCCGTGCTGATGGTGTGTGCAGGTTGGAAAGTCGGAAGTAGGAACAGCAGATTGTCGCCGTCACTGTTTGCGCAAGTGAGGCAGCAGCGAGAGCCCTATAGTGTCAGGGTCCCTTGTGCTGCCCCCGCATTGCCCTCACCTCAGTGGTGGTGGTGGTGGTGGTGGTGGTGGTGGTGGCTACCTGCACTGCCCTCACCTCAGTGGTGGTGGTGGCTACCTGCACTGCCCTCACCTCAGTGGTGGTGGTGGTGGCTACCTGCACTGCCCTCACCTCAGTGGTGGGGGCTACCACAATAGTTGCATGTGTGAGATGTTTTAACTTTATTGCACTATCTAATACTTAGAATGACCGTCGTGTGTTTATATATTTATTTATGTTTCGTGTCACGCTCTTGAGAATAGATAGGAAGAAATTAGCACTGGCGGTCGTGGTTTCAGTTCACTGGTAAATTAATACACTCATTTTCGCTGTACAAGTGCACTATAATGTCACTTTCAAAAGAATTAGATCCAGAACCTTACATACTCCAGTCCGTATCGTGGATACCGAGTGCGACGGGGTATTGCATATTACAATACTAGTGTACCCGTGCCATCAAAAATGATGGCAAATACTGTTGGAAAGTTATTAAATAAAACTACAGTGGAGTTTCCATGCTTAAGCTTATTTCAAAGGTAACTTATTTTTCTTGTGACAGTAATAAGCACTTGGAATACAGTATTTTTGAGCTGCAATAGAAGTAGTTAAAGCCATTCGTGTCATATCCAAGATACAGAAATTCAGCATTACTGAGAGCAAATGCGAGCTTGTGTATGTATATTGTAGTATGCAATAACCCGCCGAACTCTGTATTCACGATACGGACTCGAGTATATACAGTATGGACCACAAAAAAGTAAACACAACTTTAAATGTTAATTACTTCATAATGAATGAAGATATTTTAGGTCTGTTATTTGCATTAAGTGCAGAGAAATGTTCTCCATAAAAATGTCATGTCACATCAAATTGGTTCCACTTCTATCTCTCACCAATGAGATAAATAATAGCTGTAAAAATGTGAGTTGCACATGATGTATATTGAGATTAGGATTGATAGCCAACTTTTAAACATTAGTAACTTTCGATAAAAATACTTAAGTTTCATTTGCTGCATTACACACAGAGATACGTATCGTGGATACAAAGCTTTATGTTAAAGTACAGGGTGGCGCATAAGTAACGCACCCTTTTAAAAAATTAATGATAAATAAACTATAAAAGGTATAACGATGGGGATAATTGCAAACGATATAGGAACTCTTAAAGTTTATTGACATGTCGTATCCTGTCTACAGATACCCAGTGTATATTGCGGTAATACTTTATTTATGATTAAATTTTTTAAAAGGGTGCGTTACTTATGCGCCACCCTGTATAAATAAAGTCCAAATCGTCTGAAAATTAACACTTAAAGTTAAATTTCCAAATGACGAAGTCCATCGTTATGCAACTCACGAATGAACAATGCATTTTCATCAACGACGTCTATGCAGAAAGAAAGAGTTTAACACGTTGCCTCTGATTGCCTGATTGGTGTAAAACTTCACTTTGTACGCATAGTCACTAGATGGATCTGAAAAAATTGCAGAACCTAACCTAAGTGGTACACATACGTACCACTTCGGAGTCAACGTGTTAAAGGAAGTTCAAAATGAATTCGAACAGAGATTTCCTGAAAGAAGCTCTCCAACCACAAAGGCTGTCTGGAAGACTGTTAATAAATTTAGAACACATGGTACTATTTCAGATCTAAACAAAGGAAATTCAGGACGATTGAAAACTGTAAGAACCAACGAAAACATTGAATGTGTTGGACAAGTAATAACTGAAAATCCTAAGGTATTTAAAAGAAGAAATGACGCAAAATTGAAGGATGGACAGCACTAGTGGACTACTTGCATTTTTTCCCACGGGGAAAAATGCAAGTAGTCCACTAGTGCTGTCCACCCTTCATACAGTAAACTACTGGATCGTAATCGCCTCTGTCAGCGCTGTGTTAGCGACAGCACGGGAGTGGACTACTTGCATTTTTTCCAGTGGAAAATATATTTACCACGGGAAAAAATGCAAGTAGTCCACTAGTGCTGTCCACCCTTCAATTGTCATCATCCTCCTTCCAAAGAATTGTTCGTAATGATTTGCAATATTATCTTTACACAGCTAAAGTTAAGCAACAACTTCTCGAAGGAGATTATCCTCGTCGCTTAAGATTTGCTCACTGGTTCGCTGAACGTCCAGAAATTTTTACTAAATGGTTAGTGGTAGGAGATGAATGCGCTTTTCATATGAATGAAGCAGTAAAGAAGCAGATCCGTAGGCATTATGCGTCGAAAAACCATCCTCCTGAAGAAAATAGTTATGAAATTAGCATGAGTAGAGAAAAGGTGTCTCTTTGGTTGGGTTTGTGCGGCACCGGATCGGTAATTGGACCATTTTTTTATGCTACAACGCTAAATGGTGACAAGTATTTGCAAATGTTAAACACAGAAATTATTCCACAACTTCAGATTGCCTACGGAAGAAATTTTAATCGTATTTGGTGGATGCAAGATGGTGCTCCCGCACACAGAACACTAATCGTTAAGAATTATTTGCAAGATACGTTTGGAAGGAAAATAATAGCGCTTGGCCGTGACATTGAATGGCCACCCAGGAGCCCCGATCTCACACCTTGTGATCTTTTTCTGTGGGGCTATTTGAAGAACAAAGTATATTTTTCACCGTCCCAGGATTTGGAGGAATTGCATAATCGAATTAGAAGTGAAATAGACGTTTGAAAGACAATCCTGATGTAATTAAACGTGCTATGAAATGAATGAAAGTAAGATGTAAAAAATGTTTCAACGCAGCTGACCGCCATTTGCAATAAAAATATACATTTCGGTTGTGTATCTATTAATCCATTTCTGTTAGGAATTAATAAGTGAATCGTTATGACTCTTTTTAAAATAATTTTAATTTAAAACTTCTTTAGAATAATACTACAATATTATAATTTTTTTTCTCACATTTTTACAGCTATTATTTATCTCATTGGTGAGAGATAGAAGTGGAACCAATTTGATGTGACAACATTTTTATGGAGAACATTTCTCTGCACTTAATGCAAATAACAGACCTAAAATATCTTCATTCACTGTGAAGTAATTAACATTTAAATTTGAGTTTACTTTTTTGTGGTCCATACTATATACGGCTCTGGATATGTCTAATTTTTTTGAAAGTGACTTATTATAGTGCACTTGCACAGCGAAAATGAGAATTTACCAGTGAACTGAAACCAAGACCGCCAGTGCTAATTTCTTCCTATCTATTCTTAAGAGCGTGACACGAAAAATATCAATAAATATATAAACACGCGACGGTCATTCTTAGTATTAGATGTTCTTGAAATGTTGTCATTAAAGAAACACTCAATTAAAACGTTTGTCCTTTGTAAATATATATATATATATATATATATATATATATATATATATATATATAAAACTAAATATATTGCATTGCGTTCTTATAGGTAATTTTATTTAATATCTTTCCAGCAGTATTTGCCATCATTTTTGATGGCACGGGTATTATCACAAAATCTGCCGTCATTTTTGACGGCAGGGTACATAGACGAGAATGCATCTGCTCATCTAATCTAATCTAATATTAAGAATGACCGTCGTGTGTTTATATATTTATTTATATGTTTCGTGTCACGCTCTTAAGAATGGATAGGAAGAAATTAGCACTGGCGATCTTGGTTTCAGTTCACTGGTAAATTAATACACTCATTTTCGCTGTACAAGTGCGCTATGTCACTTCCAAAAAAAATTAGAGAGATCCAGAGCCTTATATACTCGAGTCCGTATCGTGAATACCGAGTTCGGTGGGGTATTGCATATTACAATATACATACACAAGCTCGCAGTTGCTTTCAGTAATGCTGAATTTCTGTATCTAGGATTTGACACGAATGGCTACAACTACTTTTATTGCGGCTCAATTTTTCACTAGGAATGTTGTCATTAAAGAAATACTTAATGAAAACGTTTGTCTTTTGTAAATATATATATATATACATATATATATACAAATATATATATATATAAATATATATATATATATATGTATATATATATATAAATAAAACTAAATAGATTACATTGCGTTCTTATGTGAAGTTTTATTTTATATCTTTCTAAGAGTATTTGCTATCATTTTCAATGGCACGGGTACACTAGTAATATAATACACAGTAATGACTATACCGTATGTCCCACAAAAACCCGAACCGAGTATATATTTTCCCGTATCAGTAATACCATCATTCGACTTATTGTATGTTTTTTCTATGGATTAATTTTGAGGGATAATTTTGCTAGAAATTAAATGCTTATGGTAGTCAAATGATGGTATTACTGATACGGGACATACGGGTTCGGGTTTTTGTGGGACATACTGTATAATAAAAGTTTGTGCTTGCTTGTTTGGTCCGTCTCTCTGTCACGCTCTTAAGGATTTAGATAAGAGGAAATTTGGTAGGGTATACATGCGTTGTAAGCATTGTATTGTGGATACAAAATTCACATCCTTCAATGTGGAAACTCCTTCGAAAAACCCACATCTACTGGCAAATCAAACGAACAAATTCAGTAAAAAACACGTGAATTTCCCACTTGGGTCTACTAGTTGTTATGATATATTTCTTACGAAATTCGCACTTTGTGAGTAATTAAGGTTAACTTACCAATGAAGTGCGTATATTTGGTTATAAATAATCGTTCTTGGTTTCAATAGCCCATCCTGTTAATCACTTTTTAAAGGAAACTTGCTCGTTTACGCTAACTGACGTGTTAATAATCAGTTCATGTTAGCTTAGTAGTTTTTAGGTGCGTGTTATCACGATCTCCCAACTGTGAAGAAAAGATCATCGACGTGCGTCTTTTTGTTTTCATTTGTACAGTATACATTTTCTGCTTCACTCGTGTCTAAATAATCAGTCCCGTAAATATTCAATCAACATCAAAACCCTTTGGAATGTCAGGATACAATACGTAATCTGTGGACAGAATACGTATTATATCGTTAATAGTGAGCTATATTTGGTTCTCGTGGAAAATATACTGCAGACTAGGTCAAGCAAAACACGCAATGCCAGTACAGCAACGCGCTTCATCGCTCCTCAGAGGCTGTGATCCCCGTGCAACAAATTCCAACATATTTTTGATGCTCACTTTCTAGTGATAATTTAATGAGGAGCTCAGCACCCGTTATTGTTGTATTCATTTTCAGCGACGCGTATTAATTTCGTAAAATATTCCACTAATCGTTCGCGGTCCTCAGGGTTTCTGATGAAGTTATAAATTGAGTATCAACTCACTTCATCGATGAACATACTGTAGATATTTGAAGTAATAGAAAATAGTTCGCTCCTATACTTTAGAAATGTTGCGCATTTCGTAATAAAACGCTTTGCAGGTACGGGGACAGAATCTAGTGAACGTTTATTAAACTCCAAGTGCCGATGAAGTTTTTTTAAAATGGCTATAGCGCTGGAATGGTGCGGTTGAAAGCCCTCAACTGCCATGCACGAGTCTTCCGTCAACTCGCCGCTGTCAGCGGCAGTTTACAGGGGCCATCCTGCTGTACTTCGTCCATTTAGTCTTCGGTTAACAGAGGTGTTGATCGAACATTTGTGGTGACGGATGTTTGGTGACTGTACTGCAGTTGTAGGGAAACTGTTGCTGCTCTCATTAAGACATTGAAAAGATTCGATATTCTGTGCTTATTGTGTTCCTTTATAGTTCTGATTACGTACTTGCTACTACATCTTTAAGAGTTTTTTCGCTGAATTTTTTATTTACCTTAATTTACTAACGTTCAGTTGGCTAAGGTTCATGCAACTGACTCTGTGTAGTTCATTATAATTTGAGTAGCAAACTATGCTGCTTAGCAAGCGTGTGTTTGGGTACGTATGTAGAAGCCTCGTGTTACGTCTATGACGTGTTGTCTACCACACAAAATTACGGCAGGTCGCCTGCATGTGTTCATAAAGGTAATCCTATAGCGTTTTAGTGACGACGTTTTTGAGAGGGTTGATGTGTTTCCCTAGCATCATCTCCAGGAGGGCATACTGAAGATGCCTGTCCTAGTTAGTGTCGCTAACATTAGCTTCATTTTAGTTTCACTTAGTCATTGTGTTTTTTCGCTGGTTTTCAATACGTGTGAGACGCGCGTGTGCTTGCACTTAGATTTTAAATGAGCGTTGGTCGTGTATTCCTGATTCATCGCTGGTTTGTCAGAGTTGCGCAATGTTGACTGTGACTCGACTGTCTGACCCATCAAGTTCCTTGTGAGCGTGCATCCCATCACCATTGCCATCCTCGTCTCTGGTGTGTGCTCTTCTCTTTATCACCTGAAACTTACCTTGTTCATGACTAGCAGTCCAAATACGTAACTGAACGCTTGGCTTGATTAAGTAATATTCCATTGCGTCCAATAGAGGCCGACTTCACGTGTTCACCTTAACTCAGGATGCGTGATGTATGCTGCCGGATGTAAAAGAAGGCAACTGTTTTATTTATCGTATCATTGTCTATTATTACTGTGTCCCATGTCTCAAAGCAAAGAGTAAGCTTGTTTTAAATCTATCATCGTTGTCATTGCATTTTATTTACAGCAAGAGTGTATGTTTTTCTCGTCATTTTATAATAAAAGCACGACTTATCGCTTTTAACTTGAATGTAATGCCTTACCATGATGGTACGTACTTGGGGGGAAATCTTGTAACGAGCACATAAACTCAGTTGCACGTTCTCATTAATCTCCTTGTAAGCTTAAAGTTGATAAACGAGCTGCGCTGCAAGTGCGGTAGTAAAAGGTAGACGCAGGCTTACAAGAAAGCATGCCTAGAAATGGCAGGTCAGCTCTGCCGTTACGGTGCAGGCGCGCGGCCACCAAATATTTGGTTTCCACAAGGCTACTTTAAGGTAAATTCCAATGACGCCGGAACACCTCGGCGCACTGATCATACTGTATATGACTCGAGAATGTTATATTAGTACATATGACATACAGATTGAAAAAGTCAATGATAATACAACTAAATGATACAAATAAATAGAATCAGGATGAGGCAGAGATTAAAGAATCAACTGACCACGGCCAAAATACCGATAATGCACGAGCAGGCTAAAGTAGTTGCGAAAGTAGGACACCTATGTAAACATACTAACTTCTTTTGTTGAAAATCACGAAATGCAAAGCATTGCGTCAAGCCTATCACGCAGTATCTTAGCCCTCAACAAAACGGGATTACATCTCAGTGATAAACATCCTCTTGCTGATGTTTCCCTGACAGCGTGCGTCTCTTACAATGCATACAAATCCGCCTCTTTCATTTCCTTTTTCAGTGTTTTCTAATGCTAGTGAGAAGGCCAGCGTATTGTATAGTCGACCTCCTTACTTGAGTACCAAAGTTCATTTATGTATATGTATGTGTGTGCTTCATTGTTTAGTCTCCGCGTGGTATCCTCGGCCACTGTTGGGAGTGGCTAAGTTCGTGAAGCCTAATGTTCAGTCGACCAGTTTCCTACCTTCAACAGTTCTTCCTTCTATTGTTCGTGCATAATTTTAATGTTTGTACTTCCTCAATTATAATATATTTCGTTATTTTCATTGGTTGGTCGTCGTGGCCCTTTTATTTAGCAGGTGTACTTACTGAATGTCAGTAATAAGAAAATCTCATCTCTTTTTCAAGTTACTAGATTTTAATTATTATGTTCAACTTTGTTACGGAGGCTGATGTAAGCCCAAAAATAATGTTCGTATTGTAGTGCAGTACCAGCAGTAATTTCTTGTAATTCCATTTTGAGGCGTACAATTTTGAACGTCCTTCAGTGATTCATTTTGTGGTCCGAGTTCGACAACCAGAAAAATCATGAATCCGTCTGCGAGTTTTTGTCCTTTGTTGCTGCAGGCGGTAAAATCGATCGCTGTGATTGCATTACGCAGCGCCTCATTCGCTGAATATCATTTGATCCGTCAATCAACTGAGAGGCAGCTTCGCGCGCTCGAAAATGACCATACACACACGTTGTATTGTATTATGTGTTGCGGTGGCAGGTCAGCACTCAAACACGGTCAAGAATTGCGTAAGTTTGTTTTCTAATACGAACAAAAAGTACGATGGAAAAATAATTGTATGATATTTTCATTTGTTATTTTTTGCTACCTGTTTTTATTGAGGATTTCATTCACGGTTAATTAATGGAATTAATAGAATTATTTAATTTTTCTTTGTGGCAATTGTTACTCAGTCGATGATTGATCCATTTTCTCTTTGAAGTGCAGGGTGCGGCAACATAATATCCTTTTTCAAAGCGCTTTACTGTATTAAAAAGGAAGTTATGTTGCCGCACCCTGTACTAGAATAGTAGCGTCGCTGTTTGCTAGACGAGAGTAAAAATGATTATTGATGCTGTAGATTTGATTAGCAGTATGTGATGTAAAACGCTTCTCCTTAATTACGACGGAAGTTTCAAAGGGTACATTATTTTGTTAGTTCGTTTGAAGTTCTTGGTAAAGGACGATTTATGAATAATTATTTTTGCGCTTGTTATTACGTGTGTTCTATGTTAAAAAGGTTGATGTGATTCGCTCGCTGTTGTCTGCTTGCTCTGAGGAAATTCAGACGAAACAATACATTAAGCTGAATAACAGGTAGCAAACACGTGCATTATTGTACGCATTCATTCGGTAGATTGATTCACTACCATGCCAATCATTTGCCACATCCGTTATGAGTTTATTTGATCTGAGGAAATTATTGAAAATAATCGTGCATTGTAGTCGTAAATATACGAGTAGGATTCCAAGTTCACTACGTATACGTTACTGTTGCCGCTACTAAGGCGGTCGCGCACTATTTGATCAACAGCGAGCTTATGGACTTGTGATTTTTATCGTGCGCTGTCGCTTTTTGTTAAACCACAGGCCAAAAGACTTTAAAATTCTCTTATCTTAACACGTTGGCTCCGATTGCCTGATTGGTGTAAAACTTCACTTTGTACGCATAGTCACTAAAAGGATCTGAAAAAATTACAGAACCTAACCTCAGTGGTACACATACGTACCACTTCGGAGTCAACGTGTTAAACTAACTTTTGCATCATCACTAGTGATGGCATGATTCTAAATCACACTAGCACACTTGTAGGAAATTTTTTTGCCATTGAGCCGAAGGCCATCCATAGTACGGTATATGCTGATATCGTGCTTATGGATTAGTTCTTGCACTAGATCATAGATTACAAAAGGAGCTTCGTGGAACTAGTAATTTTTTTGTATGAATAACTCGCAGTGACCGATGGATCCACTTAGAGTTGTTCCTGAAATGTCAGTGAACACTCAATTTATATGTATTGGTATGTTTCCAAGCAAGCTCTTGCTGATTTCGATTTATATTTTTCTGTCAGTTAACAAAATTCACAATAAATGAAGTTCGACCATTCTAATCGTATGTATTCATTATGCTGTGCAGAGTTCCTCATGCATGACACGAGAACGCTTTTATAATTGTTTTTTCTTTTGGCTTGCAGTTCGCAAGTGCAGATTCAGTTACCCGATAATTGTAATAGATACTTCCACTGCACTGACGGCCTTGATCTTTTTTGGATCGATATGTGCTGGACTATTGAGTACGAACGGAATGAATTCTGCGTAGAAGACCATGCGTATCGTCGTTTTATCTTGATTCCATTTTATTTCATGCAAGCACTTTCAGCAAACACAGGTTCGTGCATGAGGAACGTACTCTTCAGAGAGTTTCTAGTAAGAAAACTATGCAAGTTAGAGAATGATGGGTAATTTTGAATGATAAAAGGGAATTGAAATTATTGTTGTGCTGTATTGAAATGCTATTGTAAGGAAAAATTTAATTTCATGAATGGTGCGCTACACGAACAGCGTGCAAAATATATAGTAGATCTATTATTACGGAACAAAGGAAAAAGAAATGTTTTTAATGCTGAAAATCCTAGAAAAAATACATTCGTACAATGGCCAATAAATTCTGAGAAACGGACTCAACGGAAAGGAATGGGTGAACATGATAAAGGCAATTTTTTCGTATCGATCAATTCTGTGTCTGTCCCGATCCCTAGATCCAAGTCCTATTTTTTCTCTAGATTGCTAAAGTGAAAGGTTTACATTACGATACTTGATTCGTTGGAGGAATGAAAACTTCGGTCAAGAAATCAACGACCCAACTCCAGAGATTCCGACTAAAGTGATGAACGTCATCATCAAAAGAGCACGTATTTGTTTAAACAAAAACAGGTCACTTGAATGATAGACTATAATGTCCCATACTTAAAAATTTACTTTAAAACATCTATATCCTGTATCATCTATGATTATTTAAATATTTGTTACATTTTTCTTGCGACTGGTATTTCAAAAGGTTACATTATTTATACGCCCCTTTTTACAGTAATAGGAGTTTAAGTGGAATTGCATATAAAAGTTTTCATGTCACCTTTGAAATTTGAGCTATTATATGTCAGTAAGTTGTGCTTGCCCACATCATACCAGCTACAGTATGTGGCGTCTCAGCATATACAAGTAACGTATTTTTCTTGCGAAAGCGCTCATATACGGACTTGATCATGCTTGGCATCCCCCAACACGTCTCTTATAAAATCCGCAAAAGAGGCTCATGGTCTCAATAGCTTCGGCCTTCGTGCAGCTGTGTTGGTTTTCGCCTCTTCTTTATGCAACCAATCGTGGCAATCTGTGCTGAAAGCTTGCTGGCTAGCAGTCTTTGGTGGTGTCTTTCTGCCCACTTCTAGGAAAATTGATCGTAAGACGAGCATCTGCTGGTCTCACTTGGCACTCAGTACTTGCAATGTTTGTGAAGTGAGCCTTAAACTGCTTAATAATCTGATTTTTTTTCGTTAGATTTTACTTCGTTTGTGTTTAAGGCTGGTGTAGTAACATTGTGGTTCCTTATTTTCTTTGCAAAGTGTGTTCTATGGGTCATGTAGGTTAAGTACACTTTGACATATGTAATAATTATGCACTACGAGTCGTGCAATACAGTGTGATGTACAAGTAGGGGTATTAAAATCAAAATTCATGAAAATATTTATTAGTTTAATTTTATGAAAAAAGCATATCTATGGTACCACAAAAGTCGAACGCTTATATAAATTGGCAAGGTTATTCACATTTCATATCATTTTATCTCGAAATTGGTATGCTCACAAATGACTCAAGTGCGCAGTCCGTCGTAATTTCAAACAAAACTCTCCGTTCACTGAGCAACACTCATAGTTTACCATCTTCACACTCGAGCAGCTCCAGAGCATCAAGCAGGTCGAATTCTATTCAAGATAAAATTATTACTCAACCATCAAGTGCCAGATATTCTCTTGTTTAATAGATTTGTGAGAGGTTGAATCGAACAGCTTCAGTTCGATTTCAAGTCCCTACTAGCGTAGTGGCCTTACTGAACGTAGACAAGATTTTTTGACAAAATCGAGATCACTGTGGAACCGTGTGGTTAATTTCGAGAATACATTTCACGTAGAAAGCCTACAAGTCTGACCTGAAGCAAATTCTCAGTCTGGCAATCAAGCAATCCAGGCTGGCGGCCTGGATTTCTTATCTTGGTTTCGAGAAGGACTGATACCGCCGTGTAATCTAGCTATATTAAAAAGGGTTTGTTTTGCCCCTGTCACCTGTCAAACATATGAACAGGTAGAATAGAATAGAATCAGGCTATAGGAACAAACTTTCTGGCCCATTCTTGGGTCGGATAATTACTTCGATAATTATTCGGTTATTTACCCAAGTCCCATGCCGTATTTCTAGCCGCGTCAACCATGTCGGCAGCGGGATTCGAACCCGGGTCTTTCCGCTCGCAAGCAGATTCGCTCACCAGTCGACCAAGCTGGTGATGGTCCCAGCAATACAGGGTGGGCCGAAAAAAAATTTACGCTCTTTAAATTTCAGTAACGTATTTCCAGTTCAGCGTAGGAAATAAATACATCACCATCGGAAAGCTGAGAACATAAGAATTCATTTATAATTTGATCAAGTTGTTTAATGAAACAAGTTTGTGCAGTTCGTGGGATTTCGCTAAACCGATTAGTTTTGTGCAAGAGTATCAATAATTCTACTACTGAATTGCTAGTCCATGAGTGAGCATGGGTTGTTTAAGTACCTCTTTGATATTAACAGCTCTTCGAAGTGCTACGTGGATCGCACGTGGAAGGAGCTGCGCGTGGGGGATGTGGTGCACCTGCGCAGCAACGAGCTCGTGCCTGCAGACATCCTGCTGCTGAACTCGTCTGACTCTCACGGCGTGTGCTATATTGACTCGTGTAACCTGGACGGCGAGACAAGCCTCAAGCAGCGCGAGTCTGTCCGTGGACTCGGCATGGTGGGTGTTCATGTGCCTCCAAATTAATCCTTTCAGGGTCATACTTTTGATGGAAAGAAATGTGTAACATGCTCAAAAATTTATAGATTCACAGGAATATTTCCTTACGTTTACGATGGTTGTACAAATTTTGAGCTGCTGAGCAGCGCAAAAACTCGATTTTAAAAAGTGGTGTTTTCTGTATCACCAACCATTAAACATGACCTTCGGATACGTCAAATGTACACCACCAAACTTAAGGGGCTAAGTTGCACTCTATTACAAAGGAAGGCAGCGAAGTTTTTCCAAAGATGAATCCCAAAAAGTTAATGGACTTTGTATTTATCAAATTATTCTTGGAAATGCCTTTCTTTGGCAGAAATGTGGTGATGAAGCCTAGAATTACTTTTTCGTATCTGGCATGAACAGTTTGCAGTCATTTTTAACGTTTTAGTGAAGCGAGCGTCAAAAAAGTCATACGAATGGGAATGAAAGCAAGCTTCTCTCCCTAAAATGAACAAAATTCCGAAGTTCATAGTATGGATATACGGGAACTCGTAAGTAATTCCTTGTAACAGAACGCTTTAAAATTTTACTATACTGTACATGTCATGCGGTATGGAAGGAAACTCCATGTTCTTCAATAAAGATAAGATACGTTTGCCGACTGCACGATGTCAAGTGTGCCTGAACAATGACTGGTTTTGCCGTCTAAAGACTGCGTTGTTCTATTGTCACTGTACTTCAATAACCTCTTTGTCGGCTATCATTTGGCTTCACGAATTCGGTGCGGTGGTCTGCTTCTCGTCTAAGTTGATTTTATAGTTTTACTCAAGTCAACAATGTTCGTGCTAAATTACTCTAAATTCATACTCCCTCTGGTGGGAACAGTTGGTACATCAATTTTTGACGTTAAGCGGAAACAGTTTATGCAGAGGGAAAAAATGTCCACAAATTGAATTGATACGTTATATTATGAAAGTTTAACTATATGTACAGGGTGTCCATAAAGTCTCTTTACCACTTAAAAAATTTATTACAAATGCAATTGATAAGATATTTCATTCAGATTTGTTCTATTGTATTTAGTGTTTATTAAAATTTTTAATCACATTTTGTATATGTGTGTTTCAGGGATTCTGTTTGTGAAAGAGGTGCTGTTGAGACTTTTATAAGACTATATGAGCACCATGTACTTTAAAAATCCAACTAGCAAAGATACAGAATTAATTTCCCGATTACTTTCTAGAACATTAATGCCGGAATATTTTCTTATCTGTGCACCAACTGTCTCCGATCAGAGGAAGTATTTGTTGATGACGAGATAACTGTTAGTGTGAAAAAAAATTGATGGCCTAAAAATACACGTAAATAGAATTGAAATGACAAGTTAAGACTTCACTATCCTATGCTGTGTGTCTTGATTCACATTTTAGCTTTTATAGTGGGAATATCAGCTATTACCAAGCCCGCCTCCAGCCACCTCTATCTGGCTGACTACATTTGTACTAGAATTCAACTGATCTGACAAATGAAGTTAATTTGAGCAAGTGTTGTGTACTTCATTCATTTGGACGATATTTGAAAGTGTAATGTAATATGTGTGTTATTACGCTATTCTATTATTTTTCTTAACATTTTTGTTTACTCTATGGCATCTAAGTGCATTTCTAGTATGGGGCTTCATTTTGTATGCTATTAAAAACGAAATTGTCGACATTTCAGGATGGCAATTTCGACCCGGGCCAGCTGAATTTCAGCGTAGAGATTTCACCGCCCACCACGAAGATCTACCACTTCTTGGGCTCTATCCCTGTGGGAGAGGGCGGCAAGAGGATAGCCCTCAACGAGAGTAACTTGCTGCTCCGCTCCTGCTTCGTCAAGAACACCGATTTCGTCGAGGGACTCGTCGTTTATGCTGGTGACTCATTTTTATTATTTTTTCATGGTGATGAGGTTTAAGTAAATCGCTTTAAGAAACTATTATAGTAAGCACGTGTAGACGTGTAAGGCACCCTGTATCACACCAGCATCTGGATACGGATTTTTTGTAGGTTAAATGACATTGCTTCAAATTACTACACACTGATAGAAGAGTTTCGTAACATCTATAGTTCTCGTATATAGTACGCTCCTGTGTTACAGTTGATTATTTCTCTGCATTTTGTTACGAGTCAGTATTAATTATTGGTATTTGTGTAAGTAACATTATTCTTGAATTTCCACTCTCAACAGACAGAAGACTCGTTAAAAAACACGTGTTTTTAACGAGTCTTCTATTGAGAGTAGAAACATGGTGCATAGGTGGATTACTATAAATTACTGGTACTACTCAGTAATCAGCCGCCTGAAACTAACAGCTAGATGAGATCGGCCTCTAAGAGTCGGTCAAGACTTTACCTGTCATCTTATATACTGACGGTGCTACCACCCATGTTTGGTGCAGGCTCCGAGACGAAAGTGATGTTGAACAGCAGCTCAAGCCGCTACAAGCGCTCGCGCCTGGAGCGTCACATGAACACGGCCGTCTTGTGCTGTGTGGCCATCCTGCTTGTCATGTGCCTCTTGTCCGCCACGGGCTCCGGGGTCTGGCAGGTGTGTGCATCTTGTTATCATTGTCCCAGTGGATGGAGGAAGCACAAGGGAAGTATGTACAAGGAAGAAATTTGCACTGGACTAATGAAAATAAGACATTGATAAAAGAGAAAAGTGAACACGTTTAAGCGGAAGTTGATTTACACTCGTTTTTGTGTCGCTGTACAAGTCTACTTTCCTTTTTTCGAGGTAGATTTTTCTGCATGCAGCAGTTTGCTAAAGCTTTACAATGATGCGTTTTTCAGTCCCAAGTTTCTGGAAGCAAATTTCCTCGAAGATATAAATTTGCAGTTTGTACTGCTTGTAAAGGGCTACAAGATGTAGCATGGTTCAATTTAGTTGCATCATTGATTTTAAAAGAATGCGGGACTTTTAAATACTTCTTGAGCAAAAGTTTTGAAACGATTCAGTTTCTTCAAAATTTATTTGAGAGAAGTCGCCTCAATATTACCAAATACAACAACATTTAATATGTAGTTGTTTAATATTCCCTTCTTGATGAACAATTTATTAGTGCTAACGAATCGGTAAGTTCTTACGTCCCGCGCAGGCGTACTTCGACAAGGCCTCGGCTAGTGGAGTGATACCGTTTCTACCGCCGGTGACGTCTTCCCCCAATGACGGGAGGAAAGGTGCAGACACCCTGGAGGAGCTAGTAAGAGGCGAGCTGTCGGATGCCGCGTCGCCTGCCGTCAGACGTCTCTCCACCAGCCCTGGCTGGGTGGCTTTCCTCTCCTTCTGGACCTACGTCATCATCTTCCAGGTAACTCATTCTGTGATGGTGATTCTTGTGGGTATAAGATGTGGTCTTCTAGGTTACCGATGATGTGGTGGTTGTTCTTATGTGTTCAAATTATGGTCTGCTAGGTAACTGATTATGTAGTGGTTGTTCTTGTGTGTTCAAATTGTGGTTTGTTAGGCAACTGATTATGTGGTGGTTATTCTTGTGTGTATAAGATATGGCTTGCTAGGTGATTCATTATGTTATTCTTGTTTTTGTTGGTCCGAGGTGGATCAGCTAGGTAACTCATTGTGTGGTGATTGTTCTTATGGGTCCAAGGTGTGGTCTGCTAGGTGACTCTCGTTCAGCAGTTATCTTTTCAATTCGCGGTATAGTTTCTCATGATTTATTTTTTGCTATAATTTTATGAACGTTATCAAAAGTATCTTCCATCGTTCATCAATATTAATGCTGCATTCCGTGTACATTTAATGTGTGGATTTCATCCATCAGGCTGTAAGTTGATTGTTGAAATACTTTTTTTTTGTGTCATCGTAGAGTTTTTTCAAATAGAGCCATTCATTTAGAAGTACGCTGTCGTAAAAGTGTTATAATTTTTTTAATCACACATCTTTAAATGCTAGTGAAATATTGTTAGCTTCTTCAGTAGTTTTTGAACCTTGGTGCAGGTTGTCACTCACATAACTTTTTACTGATGTGGAATTGCTAGTGTTTGGCTTACCATTATGCATTTTCCTTTTACTCCTATTTCTTTTGTGCCTTTGTAATTCTGGAAGCTCTGGTGAAGGCATATAAAAACAAAGCTGTTCCACCTCAATAATTTTGATTATGTAGCTATTTCTGACTACACATCATGAACAATTTTTGATTGTTTAGTTTTGGAAATTATGTATCGGATGCAGTGAATTAATCATGTGTTTATAAAAAGTGGAAATTTTGTGGAGGCATGTGCAAAATTTATAGTCTCCTATGAGCATTTATTGATGCTTGCGACGCATTTCTTACGTTATGTCATTCTTTCAGGTGATCATACCGATTGCGCTGTACGTCACCATCGAAATTATCAAGATGCTCCAAGTGTACCACATCCAGAATGACCCCAACTTCGTGGATCCCAGGACTGATACATCCATCGGTGCGTTCACAGCATCTAGTTAAGCATTTTATGCTATTGTGACGGGTGTTTATTTCGAGTCGTACCTACAGCTTTACTAGGCACTCTGTGTTTATTTTGTACTGTTCTTTTCAGGCTTGTGCAAAAGAGTAATAGAGGCGGATTCAACTGTCGAATTATCTTTGTGCAGAATATTGAGGATGCTGTTGAAATGTAAACGCCCTCAGGGTTACCTGACTGAAATAGAGGGGATGAATGCCAGAGCAGAGCTTCCACATAATGGTAGTCATTATTTATATGTCTTTACATTCGTATTCTCACTAGTCCATCTAAAGCTCTGCTTTTCTCGGGATGTAGTTCAGAATCTAAGTTCACCTATCTACATGTATAGTGCATTGATATGAGATCTAATTTCTGTACGTCAGATGGACGAAGGTTTGTTTCTTTGAGTGTAAACTAGTACTGAAAATTTTAAATGTGAAAGGTTTCCCTTGAATGTGTCGATTTAGAAATCAAAGAGTTGCGTATTTACAGTATTGTATTTTTATTCAGTTTTAACGTAGTACATGTAAAGTGAATGAGTGGAGTGGATGCACTCGAGAGACCTATTACGTGTTTGATTTAAAGTTATGCCGTGTAAAATCACGTTTCCTTTCCCACGAGTAGCTTTCCCACTTAGGTTTCTCCATTTCGCTACTTGAGCTCTGCTGCTAGTATGTAGCCACAGAATGCCATGTTTGCCAAAAGATACCGGAAAACACTAGGACGTCATGCAAACCAACGTCCTGCAGATGTCAGTGCGATCGTGTGTCCTGCTTACGATCCTCGACTTTGATCAGACCATCATAAAAAGACTTGAGTTTCCAAACCGTCGAGCGTAGTCTATAGTCAGAGAACACATGTTCTATACTCGAGTGTTGGCACTCATTTGTTCGGACATGGTTAGGCTACCGTCAAGTTGCAGTAAATAGTCGACTTCCTCTTCAATTTGTACTGAGGCATGAGATGAATCTTCTTGTTTGCAGAATGTCGAGCGATGAACATCACAGAAGAGCTTGGCCAGGTGCAGTACGTGTTCACGGATAAAACGGGCACTCTGACGGAGAACAGCATGATCTTCCAACGTTGTTCCATCAATGGCGTCGACTATGAGCACGAAATTACCATGCACGACTCGAAATCGGTTAGAATATATTCTTAGGTCCTTAAAAAAATTCTTGATACTAAATAATGTTTACATGCATGAACCACATAATGAATGCCGTCATATTGATCATAAAAAGCGGTACTTACAACAGAATTTCATTAAAGGATTCTGTATTTATATTGAAAGTCTGTGTGGAATTTAAATGATGGGTGACGGACAAGTCTAGGAGCTGTTCTGCACCGGTGTCGTCTAACTAATGGCATCTTTTTTTTACTGTTCTGGGTTGTGTTTGGAAGGTGGCTTGTAGTCAGGATAAAAATATGCGAGCCTCACGTTGTTATTGTTGTTGTTGGTATGAGTGAGTACTTGTAGATTTCATTTACACTTAATGGAGATTGAATAAAAACTTTTAACAGTATTCGATGCTTTACACACCATTGAAGACTTTATTAATGTGAAATATATGATATCAGAATAATTAAAAACACTTTGAGGTATCCATGCGTCTCGGGTAGCATGTTATTCTCATCAAGTAAATACATATGTTATTGAAAAGCTTACTGAATGCTCCATGATATGCGTAGGACAAAAGCTCAAGCAACGACTGTGGGGACTCTTTTGAGATCAACGACCAACTATACGACGATCTGCACTCGCCGGGCTTCCCTCTGGTGTGCACCCACCAGCCACCACAGCAGCAGGATACGACCCCCTCTCTCGCCTACCACCAGCACGCCCCCCTCGTGCATCAGGGTGCTGCCCAACAGCCTGAGCTGCAGAAGAAAGATCACAAGAAACTGCAGCCAGACAATAAAAGTCAACAGCAGCAGCATTCATTGCAGAAGCACCTTCAACAGCAAGACCCTGAAGTTCACCAGGAACGAATTCTAAATTTTATGCTGACACTGGTGCTTTGCAATACCGTTATTGTTGCCAAGACTCCTCACACAGACAAGGTGAGCATTGTGTTATGGTGTTACCCTCAGCATCTTGATTCGTTACTTCAACATATGGTTGTTAATGTGATGTATGTCTTGGTCTTGGTCTGCCTGTCATACGACAGACATGTTCAGAGTTCATGTACGACTTCGACGAATGTGAGGAGATATTAATAGCCTTTACGGTCAGCACTGGAGAGTGAGCGTTGATGACGTGATCCTCCTTATTCCCCAATTATTACAAAATATGCATTGTTGCTCGTTAGAGTTTGTTTCGAATGTTTTTCTAATTCTGTGGGTCTTGTATTTCTTCCTTTACTTTCAATTGAGTTCACTGACATAGCGTCCTAAACTATCTCCATGTTTGGCTATGGTTTTCAAGGAAATATCCTTAATCAAATTTTTTGCAAGCGCTCCTCGGGTAGGTGGAATTTTTGAGCTCATTTTTGGAATAGAGGAACATGTACTCTCAAAATTAGTCCCGAGTAGGTTGTTCATATGTATCTTGGTGCTAGCTCAGAGTCGTTCCAAGTTACTCAGTGCAGAATTTTTAGTGTGCAATACTGGCTTTGCGAGTTATTGCAGGTGGCGTGTTGTAAACAGGAATGTTTTTCTTTTTCTTCTTTCTGTTTCGTTGGGAGTCCTGCGTGCTATACAACCGACTTCCTGCGCAAGTGTTTCCATGAAATGTCGCAGTTTTTCTTCAGTCTTACTGTATATCTTGAATAGCTCGCATCTTTTGTTTTAACGTTAATAAGGAGCTACTGTCGGTAAATTTTTCTTATCAATTTCTATGCATCTTTTATACAGTGTTTAGTGTGTTTCTCTATTGAAGTGATCTCTGTAAGCCTCATTGGATACGAAACTAGTGTTATATTATACGTAGTATGATGACGTAGCAATCGAGTGTCTCTTGGTGAATTGCGAGTTTAGCCTGTTCTCGACATCATATTTAAGAACTTCGCATTTCTCAATATTAACCCTAACGACCACAACAATGGTTGCAACGTTAGTTATCTTGTGAGGCCTGTCCAGCGAATTTTTGCGTTGATATTGTCGTTTCTGTATGATTCTTTTTTTCACGTGATTCATCATCCCATTGCTATGCTTACGCCACCATATCTGAATTACTACCACTTCGCAGACTTGTTTTACCGCTTCAATTCAAGTAATTATCTAGTTTCTCTGCGAAGGTGACTTTTATAGCGTATGTGCAGCTACAACAGCCCTGTGTATTACAGTTGATGGTATTTCATAGAACCCTGTTTAGTCAATAATATGTTACTTTTATGAATTATTTGACTGTAAATACATCGTATGAAGTTCAGTATTGCTTCCTACAATAAAAATTAGCTTACTGAGAACTAAACGGATGTTGATCTTACTATTACAGATAAAGTGGTTTATATTACATGTTGTTTAGCAACTTCATATTATTTTTTTACCATTTTCAGCGACTGTCCGTTTTTTTACCTGTCCGTCAGGGACAGGCTTATTGCTCATTAACCCAAAGCGTGTTCTCTATTGTTCTAATATCTGCTAGTTTTAACTTCGCCTAATTTATTTGTTGTATATCATCCTCCAGCCTGGCGAGAGTGTGGGTGTCATACCTCCAACACCTGGCGCCACTCCCCCTGCAGGCAGTGATGACGTCACTCCCTCGTCTGTGCCCACCCCCAGCAGACTCATTCCGTCGCTGCGAGCGTTCACTCCTCTCATCCGCATTCCTCCACTGCCCGAGCGACCCCATCTCAATTTTAGATCTCTAAATCCCTTTAGTCGTCCCCTCTCACCAATAGCTTCGTCTCCATCTGCGTCTCCTGAAGTGTTCCCCAAGCACAGAAATAAAGAAGATGGAGTTGCTTCCCTGCAGTCGTCAGTGTCCCAACAGGAGGCTGGAGCTCCGTCAGTGCAGTTCTTTGCACCCTCGGAGCATAAGACACGTGAGGTTCAGAATAGGACAGCTGCAACAGGAGGATTTATGCCCTTACATTTTCCACCGGAGGGAGAACCTTCCTTTACTTCCGAACTCGGTCCTGATTCAGGGATGTCGAGCTGTGCTACTTCTTATACAGATGTTCCATTAGAATTGTCGTCTACACCAGCGGAGGCGATTGTATCATTTCCCTCAATTTCACCTTCTGTTTCAACTGGAGTCAAGACATCAGACGATATCGCTCGTCATTCAACGCCGACTAAGGGTGTTCCTTCAAAAAACACTTCAGAGCAAGATGCCGAGTCGATATCTACAACGTCAAACGCGTTCGACACGTTTGGGTCAAGCGTGAGTAAAGCATCAGGGTCGAATGAAGGTGCTGCATTTTCACCGTCCCTGATGAACTTGGCGCAAGACGTCCAAAGTGACAGCCAGAGTACAAATTTACCTCTCATTAATCTAACCTTAAACCCTTTTAGCGACGACTCGAGGGATACTTCCAACAACAGTTCACGACGAACTAGTACGTCTCTTTCTAATATTGAACGAAGCAACGGTGCCTTTATTAATAGCATTAATGAGAATTCCATAGGTTTTAATAATTCTAGGGCTAGTAGTACTACAAATAATGGTAGTAATCAAGCAAATTATAGTCCGGGAACTCTGCAAGGAAAATTGCGGATTGCTCCTCCGAAGACCCTGCAAATTCCCTCTCTTAAACTTTTTGCTCCTCGGTCTCCACGATCTTCAAAACTGTCATCGAGTCGTGTCTCCGAGCAAGTCTCTTGCAGTTCTACGAATCCGTTTCGTGGAAACGCGTCGTCATCCATGACTGGTACCGTACTTCCGGGTCTAGCATCTGTTCCTGTTGCGCCTTCTCTATCATTATCCGGCTCTGCGGAAGTGCCTTGCGCATCTTCCGTCTCTGCTGCAGGCCTGAGTTTGAGTAAAGCATCTTCAATATCGAAGGACAAAGATGACTACATTGTAGAGGAGCTGCCTGTGTGCCAGAAGCCCCTGTACGAGGCCGAGAGCCCAGATGAGCTCGCCCTCGTGGAGGCCGCGTACAAGTACGGCATGCGACTGCTGCGAAGAGATGCTCACGCCGCCCTAATTGATGTGCCTGGTTAGTTCTGGTTCTCTAGTCTCCAAAATGCTATATTTTTTGTGGAATGATTTAATTTCTAGGCTCTTGGTATCATTGTACATATATTAGTGTTTTTTATGTCGGTAAATGTCTTCTCAGTGTTACCAAAATTAGAGAATGCCATTACATGAGACAACGTAAGTTCCTATTCAATGCATTGAAAAGTTTATCTGCGAGTATTTTCTAACCTCTTGTGCGCTGATTTACGCGTGTTTGTACTGCATTCCCTTGCCTATGAGGGGAAGGAACGCAGAGTGTAGTTTTAGATTCATTATAAAATCATGAAATTGCAAATGCAAAGTTATTTATTTCCATTTCTGAAAGGAATACTCTATTTTCAAATTATGTGCTTCAAAACTATCCCATTTCAGCTAAGCTGCTAAAATAATATTAAAGCATTATGTTTACAGCGTGACATTCTGCAGCTATAAAGTGGTTGACTACGCATTTTCGAATGTTTCTGTTGTCACGCTTTTCTAGAATTACAACGGCGTGGGCATTTTTCCTTTCTCTAGTACAAAGTTTTTAAAAATGTTTCACTTCTGTAGTTTAATATTGACTGTGGTTGTGCAGGTTCGGGATTGGTGCAGTTTGAGGTGCTCCACGTGTTTCCATTTGACTCTACACGCAAGCGCATGTCCGTCATGGTCAGAGATCCCCGTACTGGCCACATCACTCTCTACTGCAAAGGTCAGATCTTCTTCGTGTCATCATGCATGTCTAAAGTAAATAGACGCCCATTGAAGGGGCGATCTCTGAACTGTATAACTGTTAATTTCTATGCCTGATATGGTGTAGGCGCTCAAGGACGCCATAAATTGTCGCAGTGATACTGAATGACTTTTAATTATCTAAGGTCGTTCTGAGCTTTCTTTCATCGGCTATTCGTAGATGAAAATTCTACAAGTATTTATATACTTTCGGAATACTTCTGTTATTACCTTATGGAACGTGGAGGCAATTTAGATTTGCATATCATTTGTGCCACCTATTTAGCTCGGCAATTATTTGTGTGAGCGATGGCCTTTTATGCATTGGGTTCTAATGAGCAGGTGCGGACTCAGCTATCCTGGACAACCTAGACCGCGCTTGCGATCAGCTCGATCAGTTCCGGCAGTTTCGCACTCACCAGCACCTCTACGTCTACTCAAAGTGTGGCCTCCGCACCCTCTGTGTGGCCACCAGATGCGTCTCAGAGGCCGAGTACGCTTGGTGGAGACGAGGGCATGACGAGGCTGAAGCTTCCTTTTCCGATCGCGAGTTTAAGCTTCAAAATTCGTACAAGCTGATGGAGAAAAGCCTCATTTTATTAGGTGAGTTGCTTTAGTAAAACTCAAAGTTCCACATGACGTGTCAGAAGCTGTTCAGTTACTGAGATGGCGTACATATGTGAGACGTAGTGGAACGCTAATCTGTCGGTAGCTCTAAGAGTGAGAATCATTTCTTACTGTTACAGTGAACTATAGATAAGCCATGAAAGCATCTTTAATGGTCTCTCTATCATTAACCTGTATAAATTAGCTTTAATGGTAGCTTTATTTTCGTCCGGTTTTTGCTAACGAGCATTTCAAGTACAATGCAGTTACGACTGTTTCTCGTCTTGTATTTAATTAGGAACAATTTTGTAGACAATGAGTGTCACAAATATTAAATGTAGTAGATCAGGCAACGAAATATTGCGTCTGGTTTTAGCTCGTTATCGCCTGTGGTTGCCCACGCTTGGAATATCGAGGACTGAAGTAAGTTGCTGGTGGTGTTGCAGAAATACCGACATTAAGTGTCGTATTGATTTCTGCAATTAAATATTCTACTTGACACGCAAATTTGATGTTCAAACCACATCCATCTTTAACTCTGTTGGTAAAACGATTTCAACTGGACAAACTAATTTATAGTTTCATTTTCTTACTCGAACCAGATTCTGTTGCCGTGTGAGCGCGACCGTCTTGGAGGAAAAACTACGCCCATAGTTGCTCTTCAGTATAATATTTTGTTTTATTTAATTTGGTAAATTATTCTATTGCGGTTTTCTCACTACTCTATTAGAATTACGAAACAAGCCTTCAGGACAGGCTAGAAAATTATTTAAATCTTAAGAGGGTACAATTTGTTGGAGTGCAGGTGCTACGGGCATAGAGGACAGATTGCAGCCGCTTGTGCCGGAAACGCTGGCGGCACTGCGCAAGGCAGGCATCATCATCTGGCTCCTGACGGGCGACAAGCAGGAGACCGCGGTCAATGTGGCGCACTCCGCCGCCCTCTTCTCGCCTACCATGCAGGTCTCTGTGCTCCTCATGCGTCAGGACTTTGGGGTTTTGCATCTGTTGAGGCCTCTACTCTAGCCTACCATGTAGGTCTCTGTAGTTCTTTTGCGTCGTGGCCTTAGTGTTGAGTCTGTTGGAGCGCTCATCTCCTCAACCATACAGGTCTCTGTGCTTCTCAGGCATCGGGGCTTTGCTGTGGTGTCTGTCGGCTGCTTTTAATGAGGAATGGGTATCGGTGTTGCGTACTAAAGTTCTTTTCTCGTCTCTTCAGTACTTGTCTCTACTATTCAGTGCTTCTATTTTTAAGTTACCTGAGTTACCATCGATATTATTGTATCTCATTAGCAAGGAGAGTACTAAAGGAGATTATCCTTCACGTGTTTTTGGGACTTAGGTCTCCTCTGAAGATGAGGATTCTTCAGCTGTGTTTGGAAGATTCTGGGAATACCTGTCCTTGTATAGGTGTACCTAAGCACTTATGTCTGGAGTACTCAGGTAGCGGTTGAGTTTAGTTTTGTAATTTAATTTACCTTATCTTTGAGTTTCTGCTCCTTTTCTTCTTTCGTGGAGAGGCAGGCACTTTTTACTAAAGATCTCGTTTAGGAGAATCTTCGAAATTTTTTCCACTTAAGTCTTAAATTTTTCGTCTTCACTAGCGGATATGGTGGTTTAAGTTCTGTGCAAATAAAAATTTGGCACTCAATTTCCTAATTTTGCCTTGGAATGCGTTTCGATTGGTTTTTACACCTTTTCTCTGTTGGGTTGTCATGTATTTTTTGGTTTTTACTTCCGTATTTTTATTTTAGCGCTGTTATATTATTATTTTTTTTATGCAGTTATTTTTTCAATTTTGTTGCTGTTTTTTCCGCTTTAAAGTTTTCTTCCATTTGTTAAGTATCATTCATATGTGATTTGAATTAGGTTTTTGATTAACGTTGAAGACATTCGGCATTAATGCTCCGGAAAACTTTCGGGAAGTCTTTTTGTAATTCGTTGTTTCTTGTACATTTTTTAAAACTATGATGTATATATGTGTTAAATTTGTAAAATTATTCTTTTTCTTTGTACCAACGTCAGAGGTTGTATGCAGCGACTGTTTCCGACCAGCGGGAATATTTAAATAACTTTTCTGTGCAATTTGAACGTAGTTAATTTACGTTCAACACCTTGATCTCGTATTCTACACTCGTGTTTCCTTATTGATTCTTATTTCGTCAATTCTGAATAATTTATGTACTCTATGACTTCGTTTTTGTAAATATCTTTGTCGTTACTCTAATGTCTCGAAATGACTTCGTACTTCTTCTATGTATGTTATAATTACTGCTTTTTATTTTTGCTTGTATAATATTTCATGTGCTTTATTAGATGACGGAGCTCTTTGAAAACGTAACGAATTAATATTGCTTATTAATAATATTTTTGTTACTTGCGCGTTGCTGTTATCTGTAACTGCGTTTTGTAAATCTCAGTTGTGCTAATGAAGTTATTCGAAATGGAGGTATATCTAAAGTTTTTATTTTGTATAAGGTTTATTGTATTTTTTTTGCTGAGCTTCTCCATAATGCGACGTGTTTTCTTTACTTCAAAATTTTTATGCCGTATATAATTTTTTATACCGTATATAATTTGTTTCATTATATTTGTAAATCAAATAGTGACTTGTAGTTCATTAGTTCTTTTATCGCCCGTTTCTGTCTCTTGGGCACGAACGTGTTCTTTTTTAACTTAATTTCAGCATTTCTATATTAACCAAAGCTTCCTGTTCTGCTTGAGACTTTATGTCACTGAAGTTCGTGTGTTGTGTGCGCAGATCATGAAGCTGAACGCTCGGACTCGAGAGCAAGCAGAGGTGACCATCAGGCGCTTCTTGGAGTCGTGTTCGTTGCGTGGGGGCAGGCATGCTGCCGTCGATGATGAAGAGACAGGGTCCACCCTTACTGTCGCCACTGCCGCTACTGATGCCAGCGCTGCTGTCCCCACCGGCTCAGGTACTCTTGCTTCACAATTTATTTGGTATGTACTCACAATTTATTTAGTGCAGAATGTAACAGAAGAAATTGAAAGTGGAAATGAACGAGACAGTGAGAGACGAAAAGGTGTACGCACATAGTTTGATCACCTGTCAGGGTGACCAAACCAAGGTGTCAGGGCACCTGTCAGGCATTCGTATTTAGAATTTCATAGTACAGTAGAATTCCTTTAAACCGGCACTCGCTGGCCAAGCTTTATATATTTATTCATTGTTTTTTCTTCTTTAACTGCTTTAAGCAATTGATATTGTTTTCCTTTTATGTCTAGCGTGTCTATGAATTGTTTGTGGTTACTTGGATGATATTAACCGGCAAATGCAAAGTCCCATGGGTGCCGGTTAAAAAGACTTTTACTGTACAGTATTTGTGTACATAGGCTTCCTACCTCTTTTCATTTCTTTATTATTTATTTTATTTCATTTTTATGTGCTCTCCTATAGATTAGTAAATTGGATATTCACATAATATACAGCGAGGCACTTTTTACAGCAATTAATTTTTTTCCATATTATGTATACGTATACATTGCTGTCAATGATGTCGATTGTTCGAAAGGAAGGATGGATATCTTCTCAAGAGTACGGAACTCTATCTCCTCCTCACGACCGAACTTATGATCAGTACAGTGAAGTATCCTGTACAGCTCGTGTATATCACGGCCTCAAGTGAAACATTATGTCGCAGGCATGGCGGACGCCAGTGTGGGCATGGGGTACGCAACCACGTCTGGCTTTGCGGGGTCCGGAACAGGGCTGGCTGAGGCAGAAGCGGACGGGGACAGAGAAAGAGGATTGGTGGTGGATGGCAAAACTCTAACGTGAGTAACCACATCTCGATCAAGTGCAAGTTCAAGGATTTCTCGTTCTAAAAAGGTAGTGTGCTCTATAGTTAGCCCGGCCACATTGTATATTAAAGGGCACCGGAGCATGTGTACAGTGAGTGGTCTCGTTAGAGTTTAGGATGCATCATGGAGAACACAAATTTGAATAGTTTCAGATGGCGTATGCTAATCGAATTGTCCCTACTTACAAAAATTATGTAATGAACTCAGTCCAACATCAGCATTCTGATTAGTGATGTACCGATACCAGAAAAGAGGCCGATACCGATACTTATATTTTTATAATAAATAGTAATACTCATTAATAAGAAGGAACAATTACGCAGTGTTAGGCAACTCAGGATTGCACTCCTGTACAACCATTAAACATGAACCACAATGATAATATATTCCGTCAAGATAATATACCTCACTACTTTAGGATAAAGATAGATATCTTTGAAAACTGTACATTCATTACTCAAATTCAAAAATTCTAAGGTTGTGGTGCAGAAACATCCAGCTTTTCACTAGTATCAGGCAAGAGTCTGTTCCTTGTGGGGGTGTTTATATTCCCACCTACACTGAAAATACGCTCGCTCTCCGCTGATGAGGGAGGGGCTGATGAATGTTTACTTGCAAGCACTGATAGCAAGGGAAACCTAGGCTTATTTTCATGCCACATGAAAGGATTCTCTTCTGCAACATTTCCATGTTTTCATAGAGCCTCATTTCCTCTTTCACAGATTGCAAAGTTGAATTATCTTTGCTTCTTGATGACTGTTTCGTTGGTGTTTTTGTCGAGGTTCTTTGGCGTGATTCCTCTGCAGTTGAATGGGATGTTGATGAAATTTCAGTCATGCACTTATCAAAGTCTAACAAATCCGAATCCTAATCTCCCGTAAGTCCAGTTGGTTCATTGGCTGAGAAGCCACCTTCGTCACTATCAGTGCTGTTGCCAGGGGTTGCTGATGAGGCGGCTTCCACTTCTGTGAATCTTTTTTTCTTGTCACACGAGCAAGCTCCTCGGTTATGCTATTAAAGTTCATTCTAGAAGTAGTATCAGCAGCATTTTTGTACAGTGTAAGCTTGTGCTTGTATCTTGGATCAAAAAACGTCGCCAAGATGTCATTGAAATCTGCAAGATAATCCTTGAATCGTTCTTTCATCGAGTCATTAAAAGCAGCAAGCGTAGATCCAAGACCTGAGTACCTGCAGGAAGAAAAAAAGAACAATAGTGAGCAATTGGAAATATGTTTATAAAATTAAGTTGATTTGAAATATAAAAGTAAATTAGAAAATATTTAAAATTTGAATATGTATTAGTTTAACCCTTTCAGTCCTCACGGAACTTCTCAGCTATTTTTAATTTAAACACAATTTAAGGTGCAGAGCAACACGTGTGTCTGTGCAAACGCTAGTAGCGCAGTGCAAACTAGTTTGAAAAGGACAATGCAGTGACCGTAAAGCATCAGAAAACTTTTTTTTAATTTGATGTTAAATATGTTGAAAAAGTTTTGATGTTTGCATCACAGTACCGAAAGGATAACTCAATAAGTACCACTGTTCTTCCCTGGTACTGCCGCACGCCTTCTCAGTGAAGTGCTTCAAGAATTTTATTTGTCGAATGATTTCTGAGGCGGTTGAGGATCTTTCACTCAGGTGGAGTGTTATGTTATGAAATACTTTTAACAAGCTTGCAAACTTTGCGATTAGATTCCCTTTGTTTAAATCAAGTACTGACATGTTTGCTGTATTCACACAGTAGCTGCCAATAGCCTTCTTTTGCTCACACAAATGATCTAGCATGAAATAGGTGCTGTTCCACCTCGTAGACATATCTTGGATGAGTTTATGCTAAGGTAGCTCATGCTGTTTTTGCAGGGTCAAGAGTTTTCCACAAGCCAGCGTAGAATGACTGAAGCGCCTAACAATTTTCTTGCAATTAGTGATCATATATTTGACTATTCTTTGCTCAAATGAAACATCATGAATAGCAAGTTGAAATGTGTGCAAGAAGCAAGCCAGGCGACTGTGACCAGTATCGACTATGCCTTTTACCAAATTGGCTCCATTATCACGAGCAAGCACATGTACTTTATAGAATGGTATATCAAAATCAGAAATGACGCTCTCAATTACCTCAGAAATTCTGCTTGATGCATGAGAGCCAGCAAAAGGAGCAACTCGCAAAACCAACATTTTTCTTTCAAAGTTTTTGTTGATGCTGTGCGCTGTCAGACTTATAAATGAATGGTTGGCATTATTTGTCCAAATATCAGAGGTGAAACTTGTGTTTTCAGAATCATCAACAATGTTCTTTACTTTATTACGTACTTTGCTATGAATTTCAGGCAGAACTTTTTCCGAGAAGTACTTTCGGCTAGGAAGGACATAGTTAGGCTTTACTTTCTGCATCAAACGAGAGAAACCTATGTCCTCAACCACTGAAAGTGGTTGAGGACATACGTACGTTGACAGTCACTTGCTATCATTTCTCCAATAGCTCTATGTATTGCTTGAGATTGATCATTATTGATATCCAAAGGCTGCTTGCTATGTTTAACAATAAATCTAACTTTTATTATTATTTGAGTTTCTTCATTTTTAATATCTTCTGAAGTGCATGCTTTTCTTTGTTGCTTTTGTGAGAAATTGTCTAGTTGCCGTTTCTTATTAACTTTCCGTTCTTCTTTCTTGAGATCCTCTTCAATTGTTAAACAGTTGTATTTGTCAACATGGCTACTCTTAAAGTGTTTTCTCAAGTTTGTTGTGTTGAGAAATTTTCCTTCTTTTCCACCTCGTGAAAAAGATTTATTACATACTGTACATGTAGCTCTTACCTCCTTTGTTTCGTCGATAATAAAATGTTTCCATACTCCTGAATTTGAACTTCTGTTGCTGGTAGAGGCCATGATAGTTCAACACAAGCAAGATACACACACCTACGACCTACGCGGCTCAACCGCCTATAGCGCACTGAACTTAACCAGGCTTCGTGAATCACGAGATGCCAAGTCGTTTTTTCCGTAATATCAAAGTCTGTTGAGGCATACAATTGAAAATTAATTTACTCCAGAAATATATTTTGCAATATTTAATACGAAGTTACGAACTCCGTAAAATAAATAATAGGCATTATTCATTAGGAAAATTTTAAATTAAGTAGCATCCTACTAGCATGCGTTGCTTGATGTCAGGCAGATGTCACGTGTTCTTGCGTGTGTTTGTTAATACGCGTACGCAAACTCAAGCGCCTTTTCTCTGTAAATGAAATAGGTTGTGACGATAATTATTTATGTTCAATCATAATTCTTTCTATGTTTAACAATAAATCTAACTTTTATTACTATATCTGATCAGTAAATAAAATTACACAGTTAACGTTCGTTACTAAGCTTGTCATACTAAATTTTGCATTACCAGTCTCGTGAAAATAGTATAAAAGTATCCTAGCATCGGCTAAGATCCTTCATTTTTTGGACGCCGATACCGATACTCGAGAATAAGGTCGATACTATCGGTACATCTCTAATTCTGATATCTTTAGGAGAAAAATAAAAGTAATAATTAAAAACTGCAACTCTCTTTACACGAAGTATATAAAGGGGGTCGCTCATTGACTATAATACAGAATTGAGGGTCAAGTGTTACTTCGAGAGATTTTGAGCTCATGAAATTTTTCTCATGTGGCTCTCTCTATGATATAGGACTGACTAGTCAAACAAGTAATTCAAGGCCTAGTGAATTGTAATTATAGGTCATTTTCAAGGCACACGACCCACAGTGCACTTGAGCTTTTTTCTGAAGTTAACAGAGCCCGTGGCACTCTACTGGTATCTCTCACTTCTCAGCGTACTTCTTTTCTTCAAGTTTTGCTATTAATAACGTTTCTCCTACGTTTGTACATTTTTCATATCTCGGTCGTAATATAATCATTAGAAATTTCCATGTGGTGGAACTTTACTTATGATTTGCTTCTTCACAGGTCGTACTTTTAAACGGGATGAGGAGTACCTGCCTTTGAATCTAAGCGAATTTGTGAATCTAAGTATTTTATTTAAATTCTGCATAAAATTTTCCCTCGTTCGTAGTTTTTCATCCTTTCAATTCATAAAAAATTATATACAAATACCACACATTCATGGTTTATTTTCCTTACAGCTTTAGAGAAATCTCGGAAAAATCTTGAATAATGTTGAGCCCTGTTATACACACCCTCTGTGGTCCTTGAACCGATTTTTACGTTATTGGAGTAGTGCATTCAGTTGCTGAAATATGCACCAAGCCGCCAGGTTACTGGAATAGTTAACGCTGTTGCTGAAATATGCACAGCTGTTCCAGGTTACTGGAGTAGTACATTCAATTGCTGAAATAGGCATCACTCCACCAGGTTCATCTTGGACCGGAGCACAAACCTGCTGCCGCTGTTCCTGGAGCTGGCGGAGCAGTGTCGGTCTGTGCTCATCTCCCGTGCCACGCCCCTGCAGAAGGCCCTCGTCGTCAAACTCACCAAGCAGAGCCTCGGCATTCTGTCCATGGCTGTTGGCGACGGGGCAAACGATGTCTCCATGATACAGGCCAGTGATTCGAAGCTCAGTAGATTAATAATGTTCTTTTCTTAATTGAAAAACTGCTTGCAAAAACAAAATTATGAATATAGCGATGGGATTGGCGATATGTTCACCATTGTCTAAGGTACACGCGATAGCAGGTATAAGGGTGTTCCGGAAACATTGTCCGTTTCAGGAATTGTATTTTGAAATCCAAGTTTATCATGGTATGTTTATTGTATTTTAGGCTAAGTTCTATATATAAAATTGATCGGGCGTCGTGGCCGACCCCGCTGGCACCTAATGCTGGTCTACGCAAATCTCTTACTACATATAGCTTATACTACACTAGAATACTGGGAAAAGTTATAAACTATCTACACTGAACCGTTTTTTAAGCTATACCTTAACCCATTTGTAAAACCCTAAACATATTCTACGATGGTTATGGCATAAAGAATTGAATATCAATATATTCCCACGGAACACAAGCAGAGGCCTAACACAAATGCTAGCAGATTCGTTGCTCTTTTCGCACCACAGCCGTGGGGTGGGTGTTGGTTTGGCCGGGTGGACGATAAGTTGGTCGTGGTATTTCATTTTGAGTTTGTCTCTGTGGTTGTACAGTTCTTAACTGCAGCCATTTTTTGTTCATATAGATTTATATTAACATTTTATACAGCAGCGTAGAAATTGTGAATGTACATTTCTATCATTCTTGTGTTTACATAACGTACTTGCTGATGACAAACGTGTTCATGAGGTGCGAGCGAACTGTATGTGGTGAGCGCGTACACTGACATTTTATTGCAATACATTTTTCAGACTGCGGACGTTGGTGTGGGTATCAGCGGGGTGGAAGGCAGGCAAGCGGTGATGTCGTCAGACTTCGCCATCAGCAGGTTCTGTCACTTACGACGTCTGCTACTCCTACACGGCCACTGGTGCTACCATAGACTCGCTTCCATTATACTCTACTTCTTCTACAAGAATGCCGTGAGTCGTAGCCTCAACTTCCATGCTTAGTATTTTCTTTCGTGAAATTTCACACTCTCCTGGTAATATACAACTTCCAATATTTGAGGTTAAATGATGTTTTGGCTATCATTCTTGTTAATTTTGCTAACACTCGTGTGCTGCACTGATGGTCTGCACTCATGAGCGTGCATTGGCCACTTGACAGTCACTTGCTACTCTTTGCTAGCCTGCCAGGGGTTTTGGTTGGATTTTGATGTAGGTTTGTGAAGTTGCTTTGGCTTTTATTTAATTTATCTCTTGACTTTTCTTAGGATGCGAAGTCGTCTTATTGTTTTAGTGGCCTCCGGCACCAGCTTCATTAGCTTTGTTTGCGTGTTTCTGTTTTCATGTGAAAGAACCGGCTGATGTGATACAATTTTACTATATTCTACAAAATGGAAAGATATTAGCAAAATTGAAACTATTTATGTGGCAGTTGTACTATCCAGAAAAGTGAATCAATTAATTTCACTCGATACATTGTAGTTACGCAGTTCGTTTTCCTAAGTAAGTGTAAGCATGTATACATCTGCTATAATGTTATTTCATTTCATTTTGCTCTGATACATTTTTCCATTATTACTTCACATACTCTTGTACAGTTTTGATAGTCCCATTGTTTTCTTGATTTACCATTCCTAATATCAAGTTCAGTACTTGTCTTAGGTTGCTTAAGTTATATATTTACTTGCTTAATTCATTTATCCCTGATCGTATTTGTCCTCGGATAGGTGGTCAGTGTTACTCTCTGGAGATGCAGTCATTCGACAATGTTTCAACTCGTTCCTGCTTCTTGGGATTGTTTTTCATTTTATCTTGATCATCCAACGCGCTTTAGAATCATCTTGCATTCTTCATAAATGAGAGAGCACTAATGTTTTGTTTTCATTAGTATTCTGTGGAAGCTCAATGTTGTTAGAGACGCCACATACAGCGTAATCGACTTTTACTTACTAAGCGCCTGTGTAAGAAAAACCTTTTATTTCTCTTTTTTTTCTCATGGAAGCAGTTAGCTGGTAACCGTACGTAAGAATGCTTTAGGTATCATATTCATTTCATTCTTTGATTTTTATCAGATTTGAGATGCTCATGACTATTAAATGCACCACTGGAGTTGTAAAACCATGTGTTATCTATTTTGTTCTGTTCCAGAACCTGGTGCTGGTGCTGCTGTGGTATCAGTTCTACTGCTCCTTCACTGGAAACAATTTTGTGGACCAAATGTATCTAATTCAGTTCAGTCTCACGTTCACGTCTGTTCCGCCTGTTATTGTCGGTGCGTACTCTCTACTAATACTGAGCTATTTGAGTTTCTATTAGCGGCCAGTTCAACTGAAGGTATTTTTTTCACAGTGCATAAATTTATATTAGTGTATTGTCCATGACGTCGAAATTAAGCCCCGGGCGTATACATCATTCTGTTACGTACATGAATGCGGGTTGCTAGTGCTTTCTCCTCGTGGGTGTCCTATGGAAGTATATTTTTTGAAAGTACGTTATGATATCTAATTTTTGTTTGTTTGTTTGATTTTAGAAGTAGGTGGGTGTTTTTAGTCGCAAGAGACCGCTTGAACTTGCGGATGCAGATTCGCGACTGTAATGGTACGATAGGTCTTGCGCTGACGAGAAATCTAAACACCAGAGGTAGGGTACTGGCCTATGAAGCTACTGGGGTAGACAAGCCATGCAATGAAACTAGGGATGCTGGTATTCTCGCCCAAGAGGATGAAATCGTGTTTTATGTACCCGAGGGTTCTTGCAGTTGCTTCTCTCTGAAGAGGTGAATATCAAAGTTGTGGTGGTTCACATTAGGAGCGCATATTGTTCACATGAAAAGAAGCTGAACAAATTTATTCGCTGTCGGCAAATAATTCATAATAAATAATTTGTTATATGACATCGTGTTGATTTGTCTCATTTTTCTCTCTCCATACATTAAAATACATAAGACACTATAGCAAATATGTCCGAGTGTCATGCTTCCAGACTTACCTTGAATAGAAGCGCACAATTTAATTTATTTGGATATCAGGTGCGTACGACAAGGACGCCCCCAGCTCCGTATTGCTGTCAGAGCCCCACTTGTACTCACAAGGACGGCTGGACGAGGTCTTCAAGCACTCCTACTTCTGGATCAACATTCTAGATGCGGCCTACCAGTCCCTCATTGTGTTCTTCTTTGCTGTCGGTGTATGTATTGGGAGCTTGTTGGTTCTCTAGTCGTGCTAGCTGTCACATTTCTTGTAAGCTCGAGTTTGAAGAGATGTGTTGGAATTTTTCCACTTTCAGGGAATATTTGCATAACTTGATCAGTATGCAAGAAGTCTAGCCAATTATGCATGGTATTTATATTGGACTCTTTTTTTTAACATTTGCGAGGCTCAAGTAGAAAGTATATATGTTGTCCACTAGTCACTCTTTGTGCTGTTGTAGTCAGCGTTTGTGTTCAAGTTATAGTTTTTCATGAGTCAGGAGTCCTAATGCACTCTGTGTATTTTTCATGCCCTTTAAAATCTGCAAAAGGGTTTGTACCCCAGTGGATTAAAAGGATCGGATACTTTGATCCGACATTAATTTTCTTTGTAAAGTATTTAGCTGAGGCCTCTGGGTAAAAATTTAATTATGATCTGCATAAACCTTACGGGATTCTTCGAAGCCAAATTTTCTTTTACTTCAGAATTTGCCCTTAAACTGTAACGAGAAGAAAGAGAAACTAAGGCAAGAGAAAGGTTTCACTGTTGAATTATCAGAAACGTAAATTCATGGCCGACTTTGAATCAAGTAAGAAGGAAGCCCACCTCACTTTTGTTATGGATATGGTTCAGAATAACATTCAACAGGTAACAGAGGTTGAAAGTAAATTGAACGAAAAAGAGTGGGTGAGTTACAGTATCATACCAGGAAATGAAAAACTACTGCAAGCTTGTATAGATCGAGTAAACTACCACCGGCTTGAGTTCGAACGGCTTTCAAGAACAGAGGCTTGGCACTGGTATGACGTAGCACTTGTTAACTTGTTCAAGTCAGAAATGGCTGTTGAGGAAAAGAATTATGTGGTAACTCAAAGTAAGGACTACTATATA